>JARJDT010015926.1:0-11777 GCA_030264655.1 Leptusa sp. GC000079
ACACAGGTAGTAGCAGTAGAACAACTTTGCATTCGACACTCTTAAATCACGTCCAAATGGAAATTGAGTCTGCGTTTGTTGTATGTAGTTTTAGCTAAAGTTTGAGCTAAAAGTGCTGAACTATCTATACAAATACAAAACAGTCCATAACAAACGAAACTCAGACGCACTACACAAAACATTGTGTAATTAAATCTGGTTTTTACGTTGCGCGTTTCGTTTCGTTCTTCTCGTTTCGAATTTATGCCATGTATATCTATTATATAAGTTAATTGCTTTATAATATTTCAGCCATCCGTGAGCTGTGCGTTTATTTTATTGTGCGGTTTTCATAGTTTTATTTAAATTTTATGAAGATTACATTTCATCTCTTGCTTATTATTGTAGTTTAAAACGCAATTTATATAATAAGTTATACGATTTTGAGAACAAAACAAGGCATTTTACAATTATTTTTAAATTTTAATTGCTTTGACATTATCCAACGCATGTCATTTGCAAGAACAAGAAGTCGACGAAGTATTGTTAATTTACATAGTTATAACTTTTAACTTGATGGCTTATGACATTGACGGCAAAATTTTCCTTGCAAATTGCTTTTTAATATAGCGCCAGTCAACAAAAACAAAAGTTAATTTCATTTTTCTTCTCTTTTCAGAGCAAATACACCAAGAGTCCAACGATACAGTTCCTAGGGAATGAAGGAGTAAGTTGATTTTTTTTTACTTTTTACATCAAGCGCGTTCAGGAAGTAAATTGTTATGTGAGCAAAATAAAGGCAGGACTAAAAGTATTTATTAATATTCGCTGGAGTTTTCCTTGAGCGTATATAATTGCGCAGAACGGGAACAAAAACGCACATCACAAGCATTCCATTCATCCGGGTCCGTGAGCCGAGCCTCTTTGAATTGATTAAATGAAATGATATTAACAGCAATTCAATGTAACATAACAGGGCAATTTTAATCTTTTCTATATTGTCATGGACATGAGAATAATAAGCAAAGCTCAAGCAGTCAATCTGAAAACACGAATTCAATTTCAATTTGAAATTGTATTGACAATGGCTCATAGAATATTTTTAAATTTAAAAAAGCGATAGAAACGCGTTCGTTTAACATTTATTACTATCAGTTTGTGTCCCGTTAACAACATCCGCCGACGTTGTACAGCATTCAATCGTTTGATGAGTTTGGGCGATCAATCACACCAACAATTTTCATTAACTTTAGCCAGTCTTTAAGCAAGTGAAAAAAATGTCTCTTTGACGTTTGCTGCTGAGGAATGTGAAACCTTACCATTTGTTTACGCGGCGTTAATTTATTAATAATTGTTAGAAAATATACACTTATAAATGAGCTATTAATATTTGTACATCTGATAAAGTCGTAAAAATAATAACGGATATTCGTACTTAATCACCAACACAAATATTTGAATGTATGAGCGTGCGCGCGTCAAACTGGGTGCTGAGGTGAGAAGATAAAAGTTTATCGATAATTTAATTTACAACAATAAACACACATTCGTACAGACAGAGGTACGTAAATCATCAGCGCATCATGAACAGTTTTTTCTATGTATAAAATTACATAAATAAATGAATACTTATAATTACAGTTATTAATGATTATGAGGAATAAATGTATGAGCAAGTAAAGTTTTTTTGAAATTTTGTGCTTAGAAAGTTTAATTTGATCAATTGATGTAAACTGATAAATTTGTAATGTTTTATGCGACCGATTAATTCACAAATGCGATTTGTGTTTTTGTTTGTTGTTGTAAATCTTCGTTATTAGCCGTAAAATGAAATGTATTGAGTTGATTGAACAAAACGCATAACAAAAATGAATTGATGTTATTGTCATAAATTGTGTTTGCACGTTAAAGCGATTGCTGAGGGGATTTTAATATGCGTTCACACTCATTCATAATTGTTTCCGTGCATACGATTAAGTGTAAAACGCGGTTCTAGTTTATGTTCTCGAATAAAATTGTGTCCTGTTTTATTTTGCATTCGTATATTACTGTGTTTTTTTACTGAGCGGGAATTTTCCAGACTCAGAATGAAAAATGTACTTAATTAAATTAATTAAATATCGGAATAATAACAACATAGTTTACTTGATGAATTATTGATATCGAATATTGCTGAGTTTGAATAGACATATGATAAATTAGGCTGAAACGCGTCGTTTGTTCTAGAAAATGTCAAGGATCGTCTATTTTGTGCTATGTGGTTTTAGCGCTCGAAGCAAAAGCAAAAACACACTTCTTGTGCATAGCTTGCTCGCTTGACTTTTCTTATTCATGATCCTCTCTTTACTCTTTCGTTTGGTTTCTTTGTGTTATTGAGCGTTGAAGTCGCCTCCAAATATTGCGATTTGCCATTGCTATTGCTCATTGTTCACTGTTATTATACTGGAATGCAAAATTGAATTCAATGAAAAAGTTTATTCTTTCTTTTGGTTTGCTGGTTTTTGGTGGTTTCTGCGCGCGCCACTAACCCAAAATCGAGATTAAAATAACATTAAAATGAACGCCAAATTACAAGGTTTGATTTAAATCAAAATCACCTTCGATTTCCTCTGCAATTTTAAACTATTATTTATCAATAATTAATAGTATGTAGTTGTAAACAAATTAAAAGTTGATAAAGCAATAGCAAAAATGCATTGCGATTGCAAATAGTTTGATACACTTGCAGTAACGAATAAAAATAATGTATGAATATGCAATAAGCATTAAAAACTGTGTGCGCAATTGTTGTTTTCGTGTACGAATTGCTTGTCTGTCCTGTCGTTAACAGTCGTTGGTAATAATCGATGCGATTGCAAAACGGTAGCAATGCGGCGGGCGAATTAATGACCTAGTCCTACTTTTATTCGCTCGAACTATGCGTTCTAACTAATGAACATTTACTACTGAACTGATCACGGCAGATCACTTACAATTGACCATTGTCATTAACATTCAAATGCAGCGAAATGAAATGCCGCCTTTACATTATTTTTACTATAATTTTTAGAACTAAAATAAATGCTCGAAAAATTTAAAGAGAAAAAGGAAATAGCAAAGAATTGTTGTAATTGTTACAGCATTTGTCATTCCCAACGCAAAATGGCGGCACGACATTCAATTTCTCGGTGTCGAACACATCGGACATTGAGGGCCCCGGCGGCAGCTTCGAATGCCTGCAGCAACCACCACGCGGCTCAATCAGCGTGCTGGGGCCGATTCCGCACAAGATACGAGTGGCCGCCAACGACGACTCGTACGTCGCCACCAAGCATCGCATGTCCGTGCTGGAGGAGAACGCCAAGAATAAGAGCACGCGCGAAATCGAGATGAATCGTACTGACATCGGACGCAAGGTTAAAGTGAAACAGGCGCCCGGCCGCGGAATCCCTCCAATGCGTCGCGAGACGCCGCCGCTGCGCGACTCCGGCGTCGCCAAGTCATCGTACCCTCCGAGTCTGCCATCCATCAACAAGCCGCCCGTCTTGCACAGCAACAGCAACGGCGGCAGCAACGGTCTCTCCAACGGTTTGGGCAGTAATCACGTGAGCAGCTCGAAACCGCAAAACAATAAGCCCTCCATTCCGGACATTGCGCGGCGGCCTATAAAGTAAGCCGCTAACTATTTCAGCGCTTCCGGTTGGTTACTGATTGCGCGCTTTCTGTTTTTCAGGGAACGGATGATACATTTGTTGGCTCTGCGGCCGTACAAAAAGCCTGAACTTTACGAACGATTAACTAGAGGTAAACTATTTCGGTGATTTTTGGTGGCTTAGTTGTTCTAATGGTGATTTTTAGAGGGATTACGCGAAAAGAAAGCGATGATGTTGGTGTTGAAACAAATTGCCTACCTGAAGGACAATTGTTATCATCTGAACCGAGCCATGTATAACGAAGTGCACGAGGACTGGCCGTTTTATACCGAATCTGAAAGACAAACTCTCAAACGGTACGTACAACTATTTGGTTAATAAAGTTGATGATGACTTTTTTGTTGGTTGTGTAGGCGAAAACCTGAAAATTTAACGCCACCAGGAAGCAGCGACGGCGGCAGCTCAGGCAGTGGGCATTCGCCGACAAGTACGCACCCCGGTTCGCCGCCCCCCGTCTCGTCGTCGACGAAGCGCTCCGGGTACTTTGTCGACAGCGCCGACGCCGTCGTCTCGAAGCGGCTGCGCATCTCGCACTATCGCAAGCCATCCGAACAAACGTACCGTTCGCCTGTAGAAAACAATAGTCAAAGACGTCCCATGACAGACTCGCGCGACGCCAGCAATATGAATCCGCGCAGCAGGGAGTCGCCGACGCCGCCAATCTCCTCCATCAACAACGGTTACCACCATCACGCGTCGCCGCCCGTCAACGGCTACTCGGCCGCGGCGACGCCGCCCACCCTAATGCTCAACGACAAACGCCACCAGCACCAGCTCAGCGACGACGAGCTGCCGTTGCCGCTGCATACCGGCAGCAATGGCGGCAGCGCACCCTCTTCCAATCGCAAGCGCCATTGTGATAGTCAGGTGTCAAATTCGAGTGGCTACGAGAGCAGGAAGGTGAGCAATGGGGGCACGCGGTTCAAGGTTTCTTCTAGTACGCAGCACTTAAATAATAGCAGTAGGGTAGCGCGGGTTAGTCCCGATAGTCAATCGGATCGGTGCGTCGTCTTGCTGAGCGACGACACCACGACCACTGAGAGCCAGAAGTCGCGGGGCGTCGACGACAAGACTGCGGGTTATCCGGACTACTTACACGAATACACTAGCATTAGGGACAAGGATCAACGAAAACGTTACAAGGCCGACTTCAATGCCAACTACGCCGAGTACAAGGAGCTGCACGGCGTCGTCGAGCGGGTCTCCAAACGCTTTGCCGATCTAAAGGAGAGACTTAAGAATGAGGATGCCTCCACGCCGCGATTCAAAGATATTAGGAAACAAATAGTGAGAGAATACGAATTAAGTAAGAAAGACTGCGAACACCAGAAGGCAAAGCAACGGTTCCAGTACCTGCACGACAAGCTGTCGCACATTAAGCGCTTAGTCACTGAATACGATCAAATCATGGCGGACAGCCGGTACTGACCCTGGGTCATGGCCCCTAGGCCCTCCACACCCAACCCAGCCCTACTATCACTTCGACTACCGACACTACTACTGCATTGCTTTATTATACAATATTGCTAAGGAGACGGAAAATTATAAAAAAAATCTAAGAACGCTAATTCTCAACACTTTACCTTAAACACTCAAACAAAACAATTACAGGTGGCATCCAACTGAACAAATCTTCAGACAGTTTCGGAATCTTTCATTATTCATTGTAATCCCGGTAATATTATTAATATAAAATATTTAAATAGAATTTCTTCAGTTGGGAACCGTCTGTACTGTTATATCGCCATCACATCACTATCCAGGACAAGATGACATAGATTTAACACTTTTATAAAACAAACAAACCAACAAAAACATAAATATTTTAAAGTTCTAATTTTAAATTGTCCTTTGGTGTGAATCTTCTGAATTCTGAAGCTCTACTACTACTACGACAAGTTGTTTTTCTTCAAGAACATCAGTAGCAGGTAATCTCAATTTTAAATTAAAATAAAATTAAACACAAAACAGGAATTATCTAAACTAAAGTTTAAGTAAAAGTAAGTTGAATTGAATCGACAATTTCACTATGTATTCTACATCTACAATAAGCTTCAACATTATTGGAGATTTGATGACATTTTTAGACGTTTAGTTCGAAAACAATGAATTTTCTATGAGCTAAAGCGTAAATATCAAAGTGTATTCGACTACAATCAAAATTTGAAACGGTTTGAGAAATTGAAAACGAACAAGAAACAAAGTGTTGTGTTAGAATTGTTATTATTTAACGTTATTTATTATTGACTATTGGAATCTTGCTACTACATACGCTAACCAACCAGAAAATTAAAATAAATTATAAAATGCCAAATATTTATTACGGATTTTTGGATATGGGACCTGCTGGAATGCAATTACACTACACTATAAAAATAATATTTCAAACAAGAACAGATTAGATTATTTATTAAAGTATTGCAAGTACGAGTACGTTGTAAACATATTATTATTTGCTCAAATTGATGATACACTGATACACAAGTACATGATCATTATACATTAATGTAATTATTAATTGTGATAAGTTAAACTAACGTAACGTAACTGAACTATGCAAGCAACTAAATATGGCGATTGTCTATTACTACATATAACATAATGAATTATTCATAACGTAAACCATATACTGATAAAATTATTGCAATTATTCAAATTGTTATTCGAAATTGATTTGATTTTTGGTTGACAATTCCACACTTACTTTAGCAACTGAATTAAAACTAATTATCGATGAGTGCAATTAAATATAGACTGTTAATAGGGGAATTACAATGAATTGTACTTAGTGTTTTCTGTTTTGTTAAATTTCTGTTTGAATCATTCTGTAAAGTTCAATTAAATGGCATGGGGCATCAGCTACAACAGCAATAAATACAATTACGGAGCATTTAAGTGCCATACAAGTCAAGAAATAATCCAATTTTAACATGTAAAGCCAAAGTTGCCAAAGTTTACTTCATTCTTCAACACTCACACACAGGAAACTTAAAAGACACACAAATGATAATGTTATTGCTGCAATGTTCCAGCTAACAATAGCAATTGAATTGAATTAAACAATTAATATGTAAATAATTATGAAATTAAAATAGAGACGCAATTCAGTTACAATTTAGTCAGTTATTTTTTAAGGAATTAATTCATTGTGTACATTTTTGTTGAATGTTAATATGTTAAAACGTTAATAGTTGCAATATTTGACACTCTTAATGGTAATGCAAACTTCTTGTCATGTCAATTTATACAGATGAAACAACAGAAAAAGTTTATTTGATGCTTTATTTTATTTGCGACAATGTGCACACTTTTTGTTTAATTTGTTTATAAATATTTTCTTCTTATGTTCTTATTATTATGATTAGTAGTTTTTCGCAGTATTTATTATTTGACTCAAATATTGATTGTTTTATTTTATCATTGCATGCCATTTCGTTACAGTTACCAATATTTTTTTAATTTGTATTATTTAAAAGAAACGCATTTTGTACATTAATCTTCTAATCAGTTCTATTTCTGGACAGGCAGCCAACATAATTCCGAACTAAACTTTTCATAACTGTTTTCTGATTATAATCAAATTGTGCCAAAACGCGCTTAATGGAGCGAAATGTGACAGAATCGTAGACAAATTTGGGGACAATCAAACTTGATTTTGCTTTGCTGTTATGTTATCTTTGGTTTCAACTCGTATAGGAAATGTAAACCTGATAAATTAAGACTTAACTCGTAGTGATTAATTGTTACTTGTTACTTTTGGTCTTTGTCTTTTCCTTGATTTTTGATTTCTTTTCAAATATTACCACCAAGCACACTCACTCAGCCCACCAACCTACCAACCAACCAAGAAGCCAACAGAAACACGAAAATTGTACACTAAACAAAATGTTATTTGTTTATTTGTTATTTATTATTATAACGTAACGGTTAAGTCGGCGATTCCAATTTGTACATTTTACGTTTTAATTTAATTATTTGTATTGATCTATTGACTATTAGGTAATTTAAATGAATCCAATTGATATTCTACGTGTGCGTAAGAAACAAACAAACTTTGCCACTTGTTTAGTAAGAGAAATAGAGAATACGAATTATACTTCTTTGATCAATTACGATGTTGTGTAATAGCGATGTGGTTGTGATTGTACATATTATTGTTTATAATATTAACTAGTTAAGTTAAGATAACTTCATCTTACTTCGGCGAGTCATCCAACGATGATTAAGTAATTAACATATTTGTAAAATATGACGATGATAAGAAAGAAGAAGCGTTGTTGATTGTGCGTTTTCGTGGTGAAAAAAAATGCTAAGTTTGTAAATTTAGAATGCAAGAGAGAGAAAATAATGAAAAACCAAGCGAATGTTGCGAGAAACTTCGGTGACGACCTTGGCCTGACACTGACACACTCAATTTTTTATTAATTTACTATTTACTATTACTATTTTTGTTTGTTTAATTAATTTTTCTATTTTAATTAATCAATGTTGTTTTGTTTAAGAGTCGCATAGCGAACATGATGTGCATGTTCGGCGAACGCTGATGAAAAGGCATGAAAATGATAACGATGAATTATTTAATTATTATTATAATTACAAGCAAGCCAAGCAAATGCAAAAAAAGCCACAAAAAAATGAAATGAATCTATATGAACTATATTATATATCTGCATACGATATATAAATAAATATATAAAAAATAAATAAAAATTATATGATTATAAATATATTATATATATATACAGTACCATGTATATCTCTTATAATGATAATTATATAAAATTATTTGAAAAAAAATGAACATCAAGCATCCAAAAATGAAGTCGCTCTTTTACTTTATCCTTTAATTTATTATCCTTCCGCTTCCCGCCCTTTTCGTTAAAATTTGTGAAGCTTGGGAAGGTAAGTTCATATTCCCGCGTTTATTTGTTTCATATTAAATCCGAAGTTGGCAGCAGTATCGCCAATTATCGGCGGGAAATATTAGTTTCAAAGTTTCAACCGTTTTTCAATTGATCACAAAATTCTAATTTAAAATTTAGCAACAAATAATTAACAGATAACAAGGATAATTTTCGATTTGGGCGATAAAATATCAGCTTCGATTATCGTTTTTCTAAGCATTTTTCTGGTCTTAAATGTAGATTGAAACTGGAATAACCTGTTTTGAAACCGACTACCTAATTAGGAAGCATTTTTAAAACCTACCATCTAATTTTAAATACAAACACAAGCAACTAATAAAAATCGCCTATTCAATACAAACTAAGTGGCGCTCATGCGTTTTCCGCGAGTTTCCACCGCGCAAGACATGCGCGGCGCTGTATTTTCCAACTTTCCTCCGTACTATAGCTATAATTACTTTGTACAGAGTACAAGTACTCCTATGCAGTACTCTCTTATGTACTGATATTGCTTGCTGTGCTTGATTGTGGTGTCAAAACTGTCAGCGAACACCATCGCCGATACCAAACACAAACATGCTGCATTGGTGTCCGTGCGATTAGTAGCAAAATACAAGAATAAATAATGGGCGTAAATGCAATAAGAGCGTTAAAATCAGTGCACTGCTTAAGCAAATTTCGCATAAGGTATGCCGAATGTGCTGTGCCGCCGCCACTTGTTTCTTTGCCGCTTTGTCGCGTTAAAAATCCTCAGTGAAAATCTAAATTGGAGCAAAATCAATCGCACTCGTTTACTCCTACAACTCACATACACTTGCAGACAACTGAATAGTAATTTGACAATTTGTTGCTCGTCCTGTGATTGTTTGTTTATTAATGTTTATAAACAAATGGCGGCGACGTTAGTCGCTTGTTTTCTACTTTTCACTTTTAATTTGCGCTATTTAGCGCAATTTTTGCAATTGTGCAATAGCTTATTGTGCCTGATAAGAAATTAACAAGTTAATTGTGTTTTTGTTTAATAATTCAGAGTGTTTATTTAAATTAACTGCGATAAATGCATTTGTTTGTATTATTTCTTTTAAACAATAAATAAAGTGCGCACTATTTTTCCGTTTTTTTGTTTTTTTGAGTATTGAATAGACGAAATGTAAATTGTTTCTAGATGCACATAAATAATTGATAAATCGCGCATTAAACATGAACATAATGCGGAAACTGAGAGGCGGCATGGCGAGCGCGTCGTCCGCCTCCAGTGTCGAGAGCACCGACGGCCCGCCAGATTCGCCGCACACACAACTCGGTTTGCAGCACTTGAAGAAGCTCTTTTCCGAGTACACGCATCCTTCACATCCTTTAAGTGATGCCGAAAAGGATGACAAACTGTATAATATGTTGCCTTTATTCTGCAAGGTACTCATTTATGCCTGCAAAATTTGCCGAAAAACAGTAAACAATTTCGTTTTCGTTGAAGGTATTTGGATCTAGTCGAACGTGTGATATGAATGAAAAGTTCTGGGACATTTTGGCGTTCTGCCATCAAGTCTCACTTTTAATGGTGAATGAAATTCGCAAGCGCGCATCTAATCAAAGCACTGAAACAGCAAGTTGCGCTATTGCGAAATTCCTCGAGATTGAAAACTGCGAAGAAAGCAGTAATGGATGGATGTTATTGAGTACGCTTAATTTATTGGCAGCCGGCGATTCCACCTTAGTACAAGTCATGTCGGAAGTCTCCGTTCCGAGCACTTTGGTCAAATGTTTGTATCTCTTCTTTGACTTACCTGAAGTCAGTGAAGAAGACGCAAACAAAAAGGATACTAATAGTGATTTCACACCACGAGAGCGCCGAATTTTGTTACAGAAAATCTTTGTTCAGGTAGAACAGTCGATTTTTCCAGCGAAAATCAAATAATAAAATGTTTGGGATTTTAGTTATTGATCAGATTATGCAGCCACAGAAAACCAGCCGAGGAATTGGCGCGCAAGGACGATTTGACACTGTTATTCTCAGCGATAACATCCCAATGTCCACAGCATAATATAATGTGGCGTAAAAGTGCCGGCGAAGTGTTGATGACATTATCCCGCCATGGTTTATCACCCCCAGTCGTCAGCTATATCCATTGTAATGAACTTTTCTTTGTTTTTCATTGTCTTTCTTATTCAATTGTCCTCTATTATAGCCAAAGGATGTGTCGGCATTTGTATGGACAACATGCAGCGTATTCCTGACATCGCTCCGCTTGAACTTGTCGAAATGTTCGCAACGGTTTTCTGTTTCCTGAAGGATTCGAGCGATGTGAGCGCCACTCTACTGGATGACTTCCGGCAAGCGCAAGGATATCTTTTCCTGAGCGAGTTTCTCCTTAAATTGGAGAACGAAAAGGCGCCAGACGCTCAGGAATCTATCCGAAATTTAGTCCTTATGGTAACATCGCTTTGCATGTGTGGTTTCATGGAATTGAAGCCTTCGCAAGCGTCCACGAGCAGCTTGTTTCACATGCAAGGATTCGCATTGCCGCAGCCTGCCGGTCGGGGGATTAGCGTACGTAACATCCAAGCCTTTCACGTTTTACAAAACACTTTTCTGAAGTCGACTTCATCGATGCTTTGCTGTACGATCCTTGAAGCGATAAGTAGCGTGTATCATTCTGACAATGCAAACTATTTCATCCTTGAAAACCAGAACACTTTGAGTCAATTCATTGAAAAAGTGCACCACAAAGCGCCCGAGATTCAGTTGAAGCTCTTCGAACTCATTGAGTTTCTCGTCTTTGAACTGAATTTTGTCCCTTGCAAAGAACTCATTTCAATGTCGATATTCCTCAAGACACATAGCGGGAACTATGTGGACTGCAGTATTAAATCGGTGCAAGCTTTAATCAACATTTTGAAACACAATATTATCTTCAAAGATGTCTACCGAGAAGTTGGTATGTTGGAAGTTTTCGTGACTTGTCTAAATCAATACGCGAACTTATTGGAAGCACGCCGAATCGCACAAGAAAAGGGTAAAGAGTTTCACATTCCTAACGGTCAAGAAAAGTTGGGCAGCATGGTGATTGAGACTTTGACAGTTTTATTATCTGGTAATCAATCGAATGCGAATGTTTTGCGTGAATGTGGAGGCGCGAAATGTGTGCATGGTCTGGTCAACTACGTCGAATGCAGACAAAGCGCTTTGGGGATCATCAAAGAA
>JARJDT010015931.1:0-19338 GCA_030264655.1 Leptusa sp. GC000079
CGATGAATTAAACATTTCGTGTTGAACTGGTTGATTAGTTCAAAAGTTAAAGAAGAGCAAAAAGTCTTAGATATGATTAATTGAAAAGTTGCGCGCCACCATTTATATTTCGTGTGATTATTTTGAGTTTTGCGGTGTATGATATGATGGGGCGGGCGAAGCCATCAGAGCGACCCGACTTAATTTATCATTTCGTGATTTTATTATGTGTCGGTGTATATAAAGTAGCGCTCGAAGAAAAAGCCTCAGATGCATTTCGTCTTCCCAGCTCGCTTCTATAGTAGATTATTTCTCGATTTATATCCATCCGAAAGGATAACCATCATTTAAAAACCTCAAATCTTGCTTTTCAACACTGCGCGAGATATTATGAAATGGCGATTTGTCACCTTCATTTTAAAGAAATTAACCAAATGGCCATGATTTATACGACGAGTTCTTCATTACTTTAATTATAGCAAGAAGAGTATCATGGATATCAAATTGAACTGCCCGGATTTCTCGAAACGAGGAAGACTTTGAACAGGTCTTTATGCGCTCGTTTATAGTTGGAGCTGCGAATAGTTCTTGGCTTAGGTTGCAAGCGTTCTCGATGTCTTTGCTGCAAGTTTAAAGAGACGAGTATTCCACGCACGAAGCAAGAAGATCTTGTTAAGGCTGCAGGCTTTACACGTCGCTACTCCTGCATTACCACGAACACAACACCTTAACACACGCTGAGCCTGTTTGCAGGCACTGCAGGCAAGCAGGACAAGGACGTCCTTGTTCAAGGCAAAAAGTAGTTGTGTAGTTGGTGAACGTGGTGAAACAGCCAAGTAACCAACAAACAAACAAGAAAATAATGCATCCAGCTACTGAAAATACAGGGTGTTCCCAAAATGACGCATAATCGCTTCAGTGGCTGATAAAGGACTTCCTGTATTTCAAGTATCCTGAACAAGCTTTTTGAAACGGGACTGGATCAATAATTATTGAATTCCCTTGGTGTATTCAAATGTACAAACACAAAGACATGACAAACACGCAATGATTATAATAATGTGTGTTGATTATGCCCATTTTCGGATCTCCCCAAGCGATCGTTCGCATCACATTCACTCCCCAAATATTGCACAATTTGAAAACCGCAAATTTACAATGATTGTCGTGTTTTGTAATTACGCAAAACGGCCACGCACAATGCTGGTAAGTTGAGCGAGTTGTTTACATATGCAAATCGGTCAGAATTAACGAGGAAAACAAAATAAAACTATGCGATTGTGTTTGCCAGGTGGCGGTGGATTTAAATTATATAAACGACCCAAATAACAACAAGAAGCGGAGAGAGCGCGATGCGATTTGCATTTTCAAACTCATTTGCGTACGCGACTCGTGAGACTTGAAGTAGCTGCCTTTCAGTCAGTTGGGAAACCACAAAATGCAAATGTTTATCTCGTAGCATTCATCGATTACACATAACGTCACCATAAATCGATTTCTTCTCATTAAGATACATTCAAAGTTGTGCTATTTATTTACTTTTAATTAATCAATTGGTCCGGATTCAGTTTCGTACGTTGGAGAAAAAACTAAAAAGGATTTATTACAAATAGATTAATGCCTTTGGGTGGCTGCGACTTTATTACTGTTGCTGATAAAAAATCTATTATTGCCTTAACTGCGCGAGTTAAGAATTACGATTTTGTTTTCGATTCGGTTCGATTTTAGATGCGAGTAAAGTAAGAAATGCCAACTTTAGAACCGACACGCGTTCTGCTTATGTTATCACTTTTCCAACGCAATTTATTATTATTGATGGAAATGGATAGCGCAAGAAGGAAATTTTTATTGTGCCCATAATGTTACTATTATACGAGAGAGATTAATGCGTATTTTATACTTGCGACCGGTGCGATAAGCTTGTTTATGCTTTCGTTCTAGATTTTTTCTTATTGCTAAATAGTGAAAACTTACGAGCAATGAGAGTAATTTAACAATTTATTGGTACGCGCGCGAATTAAACCATTTGTCTGTTTTGGGTCGGAAAAAGTGCGCGATTTATTTATCGGCGAATTCAAATGTAAATTTGCTTAAAAGGGCATCGGGTGAGGATTTATGGCTTTTCTGCTACTATGACAACATGACTTATATCCTTGATGATAACGACATACCAGTCCGATATGAGAAAAAGCGTTTGGGCGTAAATCACACGATTGTCGAACGCGTTATAAAATCTTCGTTTTTTAGCGTTGATTTTTGAACGAGAGCAAACATTTGTTATTGCCCATTCAGGCAGACGCGGGGAAAAAGTTTAATTTTCTAGAACAATGGCGGTGACAATGGCGCGGAAATTCTTTTCAACAATTGCTCACTTAATTAAGAGATTTTTGGAATTCCGCACTTCTTTTGTTACTGCCAGCCAAAGCGACGCAATTCCATCGAACGAGTTGTTATTTTATCTAAACTTCAATCTGAGTTATATCCAGCGGATAAGACTTCTTATTTAAATTGGCTCCGAGAGTGGTTTACTAGAAAAACATGTTTGATTTCATAGAAAACAAAACTGAAGCACAAAAAGAGTCAAAGTCTAAAAGCATTACACTATAATAAGCACGCGCAAGGCAAAGGCTGTAGAAGAAGAGTGCTTTTGTTGAGAGTTACAATTGCTTGGTATCTGCTGCTCCTCGGGTAAAAGTAAAAAGCGGTATCCTTGCCTAGGCGGACATTTATTCAAACATGCCGTCCGACGCACACGTTGTTTGTCGTCTTGTTTTTGTTACGATATACGTAGTGCGACTTGTTCGTTCGTAAATTATTGATAAATCAAGATAAACTACTGCATAAACTATGTAAGCTGCCTGGTAATCTGTCTTACTGTCTGACGTATTAAGCGTAATTCAATGTACGCAAACGAAAATTATTTTCAACTTTGAACAATACACTGCATTTAAATTTCTATCCGACGAAGATGAAGAATTTGCACATTTTAAAAATCACTTGCTGGAATTTTAAAGCTCCTTATTATACAGGAATTTGTTGGAAACTTTTCCCAAGGAAAAACAAAAATACAATAGAGACGTAGACATTTTGGATTTCGATTGATTCCATTTGCAATTCTTTTTGTATCCTTTTTTCTGGTCTGGCATTCTGACAGCATTCGCGGCTGTTTCATTGTGCAAATGTGTTCGCTCTTCTTTCATGCCGTAACATCAAGTTTGGCGCGTCGTCGTCGCCACCGCAAGCAACTCTCAAGATTCCATTCTCATTCAATTCCGTTCAGCTCACTATTGAGTCGATTCTTCTTTTATGCTATCAGCTCCAGCCAAACGCACAAGCACGTCGAGGCTAATTGTATACCGAAACAATTTATTCTGCGAGTCATTAACATTAATCTCTTCATTACAGAAAGAAATCTTTTCAAGTATCGAGAGACGTGTGCAGGCAATAAGAGCCGATTTCCAAACGAAAACCATTCATAATGCGACAACAAAAGCGGATTTTTACGAAAAATTTCTCCTTGTTGAAATTTTATTGACGCGATTTTACTGCGCGATTCATTTGTTTACGTTAAAAATTCACTTGATAAATGTGTCAATAATTCAAAAAAGCAATCTGCAAAACAAACATAAAATTATGCAATATTTCGCTATTCGATTGATCCGAACGCGCGATAAAAACTAAAATAACACAGACGGCTTGATGTGGAAGTGAAGAGGCGCGTTGTGTTGTGTATCAATCAAATCAATGTTTGTGCGCCGCATGTAAACAATACCAACACTCCTGATTGTCCTGATAGGCGAAAATTTATTCGCGTTTTATAAAAATCCAGCATCAGAAATTACCGAATGTTGCAAATATGTCAAACGCTCGAGCGCGCGGTTTTTCCACGACAGCCTGTAAAGGAGATTAATGCAATAATTCGTTGTGATTTTAATTCCGCGATATTGCTTGTGCTAGGCCGGGGCTTTATATTGATTGAGATTGATTTATGATCGTGTACTTGCTGCGGTTGTTGTCCTGTAGCGCGAACGCATCATCGGCCATCAGTTGATGTCCTCGTAGATTAGTCCAATTACAGCTAGGACGAAACATAATTCAAACTTCGCAAAATTTTCCAAAATCCTCACCAGCAAGCAAAAAAGGGTCTGCTTTCCGCTTGCCATCTACATACGTAGTGAGCACGTGTGAGCGAACTTTATCACAGCCGGTTGGCCTGATTATTTATGTAGACCGCACCGTTCATATATCTTAAGAAAACCGGAAGCTCGTTTTAATTCCGGAGCTCTTCCACCCACTGAGACTGGGGGAAATCTCTCTGCTAATATTACTATAGTTGGCATAACACGCTACGCAGCTTCAATGCGACATAGTTATGACGCAGAATTCTCCAAAAGCACGCACAGTTGAAACTTTTAAGAGCAACTCAATTTAATTTTCCCGGAAAATTTCACTCGCATATCGAAGGCTCGCAAAAAAAATTTTGCTCTAATGAATATTTAATGATGGATTTTAATTTTTCATTTTTCAAAGTTGCGAGTTTTAAACATTTTTAATTTAATTTTCCTCGATATATGTAAATTGTTGGTTAAAAATTCCTCTTGAATCATGGACACGCGTCGCTTTCATCTAGATATTTGAGTTCTTTTCAAATTTTTTTGCGGGCTTGGCGCACGCACCTAACAGCCATATTTTAATTAACTTCCCAACTGTCCTGGAAACTGTCACCAGCATACACACGCACTTTTCATCTCCTCTGCAGGCTTTCCAAGCCAATGTGTGCGGCTAACGCTCCGATATTATTCGTACTGGGAATCGGTGCGTTCATAGGGAAAACGCGTCAAATTAAAATAAATCAATTTACGCCACTTCGCCATTATATACTCACATATATTGAATGTCCTTGCAAATTCTGCTATATCAAAATTCCGTATTCAAGCTCAAGTTTTGAACACTTTGTATACGTATTGAATTCGATTTAAACTCGAATGCCCCAGAAATACGTGCATCAACGCCGCCGATTTCCATCCACGCACAGAAATCACAAACCAATTTCAATTAGAAAGAAATCCCTTTCAATGAACATTTTACATCGCGTAAGTAAATCACGAAATTATTTCTTGCTTCGACTGAGAGGACGAAATAAAGTTTAAATCTAAATAATGAGCACACCGGTCGACGTTAGCCATGTGTAAATAAAGTTAGCAACACCTTGAGTATGAACATGAAATTATTAATTTCGGTTTCATTACACTCGAAAAGATATCGCAAAGTTTTAATGATGGCGCGTTAAAGTTTTCAACTTGTTTGAAACGAGTGAAACAAGAAGCAAGTGCTTTTTGCTCAATTTTGCAAGCATGTAGCTGCTGCGCCTCCTCCAAGGACACGAAGGATATTCTTACATAGTCCATTTAAGTGGCCTCATAAATACGATAACTCGGTAACGATCACGATTCCACTCGCTATTGTTCGATTTAGTAGAATATAAGCAAACATAATTCTGCTTAAAATGTACCTTTAACAGGGACATTGTCGGAGAGTTGAAAAAACCTGCTGCTGCCCAATTCCATTCCCATTGTTTTAGCTTTAATAGCGTTCTTGTGGCACCGCACGGTGATATAACGAATGAATGACGTCTGCTTCACTCTGCGGAGCTGAGTACGGTACTCGAGGGAAATTATTGGTGTCGTGGTGGTCGAGCTTTACAAAACGAAACGTGCAGAAGAGCCAAAGGTGTGGTCCACTGGCCCCGTGGTGGCCGACGTGAAGAGTATAAAGTAGTGCGGTGGACCAATGCCAAGATTTATGCCATGCCACTTACTCATGTCATTAGTGACACTCAGACTCTGAGGCTGCACTAGAAAATTTACTATTGGCGTTATCTTTACTCTATACCCTATGACAATGCTTTAACTTTAAAGAGCATCAGGAGATAAATTTCGATAAATGGATTTAATTAATAGGATTTAAATGCTTGGGTTTCAAGGTTGCAGCTTCCGAAGAATAATCCGACCTTCTTATTCAGTAATCCACTTATTTGGGATATATTTTACCTTCTTTGGGTTAATTCTGGTGTCGAACTTTTCTTCTCCCCCATTTTGCCATCTCTGAAAAGATTTGATGAAATAAACCCAGCAATAACCACACAGTCTCCTAATCATATTCAAACAATACGTATATTCTGAAAGAACTCCAGTAGCGTTATTGCTGCAGAATCAATAAAAGTTTTCGGAGAAAATTCGCAGACAGTGTTCTCGGGGATTAGTATTCGCAGGACGTGCGAACGTATCCGTTCTGGATCTGGCGTGCATGGTCGGGTTGAGTTCAGTGTATTAAGCTTGTATAATAAAAGAACGACCGCATAGCCCACCGGCAGTGAAGTCAGGGAAAGCAGCTCATTCCGCATTTCCGTGTGCTGAACGTGTGCAAAGTGCTTTTTCTTTTCTTCCATTCTATATGCTGCGGCCCGGCGGTTACATTCAGTTTTTCTCTATTCCCCAGCGAAACACAGGAGCAGACTCGAATGAGCCAGAAAATGAGTTGCCAAAGGTGGTGCTGGTGCAGTAGTTGAGGTGAAAGATTGGCCGGGTGCGTGCTGGTCACTTTGGAGCGCATTACCGGACAATATTTCGCTAAAAGCTATTAATCTGCGTCCTTTATTGCGCTATGAATGAGGTAATAGGGCTTGTGACAAAGTATCAAATAATTTATAGTCGCATTTGAAAACGAGACGGCGTGCGTTCTTAATAAATCAGAGACGAGAAAGGAACAAGCGCGATTATCATCATCATGATCATCATCATCAAGTGCATTGTGTGACGGTGACGCTTTGTGAGTTTTTCCGTGCTCGCTTTTTTCCGGGGAACTGGACCCTCCTTAGTAGTCGACTTCAACATGTGCTGTTTAGATAAAACTTTGTCCTCTGGCGAATGTCGTGCGCATTTCGTCTTTCGGATGTCGGAATGTGCGCTCCACTTTACTCCGCACGAACATTTTATTCAAATCATGCAATTTCAGAATAGATATATGGCACACTGCGGTCGCTTCCTTCTCCAACTGCCAGGCAAGGTATGAGGACTTGGCTTAGGCCAGCACGTTCCAACACGTCACCTTTTTGTCCATATCTTGCTGCAGAGAACCATCAGAAATGCGCACTGAAAGTGGGCCATTTTACACATGCTGCCAGTCGACTTGTGGGCTAGAATTTCGCCATGAATATTTTATCAAATTTCGCTAAGCGTAACTAGAAAATTGTCTTTTTTGATGAGTTAAAGTTTAAATATACTTTTAATATGTACTATGCCACTTTATGTATATTTCGCAAATTTATTTTCTTCGCACAAGGAGGTGGAATAAGATGCGCCTGCTTTTTTGCATGTACCTTAAGTTGAAGGGTAGTGTGCTACCGGTGAGAGATTCGATCTAACAATTTGTAAGTAATTTACATCAATTTACATACTTTTCACAAAAGGTTTCGGTCCGCAAGGCGCTTCCGATCTCCATATTCGTTCTTCACGCGACGCGCTTGGATGCTGTGCGTGCCCAGATCCGAAGCCAACTTTATTCTATACTTAAAGGTGTCTAAGGCGTGAATTTCAACCCCATTTAAAAGTTGTTTTCTCCCATAGCTTAGGCTCAAACGCACGGATAAGTTATTTATTTTTATTTGTTTGCCGGTGAAATGAAATTAAATTAATTTAGCGACTTGGTTCGTTATGATGATGGCATTTTAAAAACTTCCAAAGGGTTCATAACTTAGAAGTTGAAGGAGAATTCAATTTTGTTTTTGTTCCTTTGTTGTTGTGTCCTTTGAGAATAAAAGTATTTGGAGTTTATTACCTTCTTAAATTGAACTGAATCTGCTCTATTTTCCTAACATTAGCTACGAGAATAAATGCTGGATCGAACTGAAACAGAGTAAGCATCGAACGATAAAATGCGTTTAATAAAACGACCTCGGATTTATTGGCAAATTGGTAATTTCTGTGCATCGGTAAAAAAACAGTAGCCGAAAGGAAATAAAAACGAAATGGCCAATTCAAAACGACGATTCAAATCAAAAACACTCGCATTTTTACGCAAAAAACTTTTATTTCATGCAGCCGTATCTTATTGCGATTTCAATGTAAAATGAGTGAGTCAATAAGTTAATTGGATTTCTCATATTTTAAGAGTTAGTCAGATTCAATGCGTAATATATATTTATATATATATATATAAACATCGGATGAATAAGACTGTCGACTTTGAAAACATTTCTGCACTTGTGAAAATATACTTAGCTGTTAGGGGTTGGGATTTCCATTAAATCCAAAATCTTTGATGTTTACCAAAATACATGTATATAGATATATAAAGTCAAAGTATATACAAGTTATTCACTCGCGCATTGCGCGCCGACAAATATCCATACAGCAAATAGAAGATAAACACATGAAAGCGCCGCAAAACTAGAGTTTTGTATGTTTTTGGCCCGAATGCCTCGTGGCTGTCGAACATGGAAAAGACGAGCAGTCGATACATGCGAATTTAATTAAAATCAAATTTAATCAAATCGCAAGCGCTTTAATATACATCCAATTGAATGAAACACAAAGAAGGAGTTTTCTCGGCGAAAATCGGGAAATTTTAACGATTAGTCGATGGATAACACTGGTCGGAAAGCACAGGATAAGGGATGATGGGAAGAGCGCTTATCGCACCCTCGGGGGTGCATTCGGTCCGTCAACCGTTCAGCAATTGAGGATATCGCACCCTCAGGTGCAGCGCTAGTTTGGGCTATTAAAAAGCATAACCCGAGGAACAAATCGATATTGCCGACGTCAACAGTGACAATGACTTTAATCGAGTGGAAAAGTAGAAAAACTCGACAGGAAATTTAAACATTTTCAAGAAGTATTCATGTCGTTATCAGGATATTTGTCGCTACATGAATTTTCTCTTGTTTTTGCTTCGCTTTCGTTGCGATAAATATTCTAATGTCGCACACGCATGAACTGCGGGTAGATAAAAGCGACTAATTAAATCATCACTTATCGAATGCAATTAACATTAATTCGTGATTTTTCACCTCGGTGCACCTATTAAGCGCACACCTTAACTGCCTATCCTTAGTGCTGGCTATTTGCTATAGCAATGGCGATGACGATGGTGTGTAAAAGCGTTTTCGTGTCGATTTTAAATTCCACAAGGGTGCTCGCCGTCTACTATAACATTTTACGGTTGCCACTGAATTTTTCAAAAGGGAAGTGGAGGCGCTGGGCGCGCATATTTCGGTCTGCTGATAAGTTGATATCATCATATCTTGCAGTGTGTGTCGGTGGTGGCTTTTTATACTACGCGGTGCGCACTTACATTTTATTTCTTTTCAACGTTTTATAACCAGAAAGCTGCTGGCAGGCATCAAGCGAAAGACAAACCCCCCGAGGACATACTTGACGTTCCGAGAAAATGTCATGAATTAGAAATGTGTCTTATAAAATCAACTCAAAGAGAAGTTTTCCTGCTTAACAAATATTATGTTTGATTTTTGTTCGGAAATTTATTGCGGGTGTTTTAAATAGGGAAATCTGAAAATATGACATATTGTTGAAACACTCAGTTTGTGCATTTTCGTAACATTTAGAATAAATCAAGGATTGTCTAGTGCTCAACTGCTTGGAGCGGTAAAACTACAGCAAGTGAAATGAAGGAATGAAGGAAAACGCCCCACTTCTATTCCTTCCTGCGTGATATAGCATTTGCGGTGCAGAAAAACAAACGAATCGAATTATTAGAATTGCAATTTATGTTTTTTATTGGTATTGCTATCTTTTTGAAGGCACTATAACCGAAATACGCCGTTGGAGGTGGAGGATGGCGTGCAGCGAACACATATTCTTGGAGGTAGAAATAAAATTGGGAAACTGGGGGAGGTTTTCCTGTATGTTCGGCGTATAAAAAGAAAATATGTAGATGTTTCAGACGTATGTGCCGGAATATAAAATACACACTTACAGTTACAGCTATATCTCATGTCTAATATGAACCAAACAATAAAAACAAAAACAACAACAAATAAAACGAGGAAAAAGCGGAAATTCACTTTGTCTGTTATTCACAACGAAAAAACAAAAACCTATTTGTCTTGTAGTTAGAGTAATGTCTATGATATGTTGATCAAAGAAACAATACTAAATGAATATTACATGTCCTAGTTGATATTCTTTTCTGCAAGTTTTGTGAGAAATAATTTTCCGCCGGAAAAAGTCACCAAAAATTGTATGATTTACGTGTCATATCAATTTCGCACTTTCATTTCTTACTGTGTACATTTGTATTTGTGCGGGCCTTGTTTTGTGAAGAGGGTGTTGAAGCAGGCGAGGAAAAAAATTCAGTGGAAACAATATTTCACGCCATATATCATCACATCAGTTACTCCTTACTTCCATACATTTTAAGGGGTGTGAGCAGTCACTTTCTCATACTCCGTGTACGCATTCACACACAGTACGAAGAAGAATATTGTCGGCATTCTTATATTTATATAAATGACGTCCTGCTACTTCACTCCATTCTAGCGTCACGGAAAAACTGCTACATTTAGGTCTCTCTCCGCAGGATGCCGTGCCTTGTTGCTGGGTTACTTTCCTTCAGGACTGCGCGTTGTTTATATATCTTTCAAAGAAGTTATTTCTTTTGTTCGCAGCGGAGAAAAACAGAATATGATAATGTGCCCGACACGTTTGAAAGTCAAACAGGTCTTTGAATACGAAATATATACCTAGCGATAAGGATAGCGAAATCTATAAATCATAGACTAACTATAGCCTTCCAGATGATAGGATATCAGAAAGAGGCACCAAGAAGGAAATGAATAGGAATAATACACAAGTGTAATCAATTATTAATCGGAATTTTATATAGTTTTTCCGACAAGCGCAGCAAAAGACAGTCATACGCGCCAATGGATGCGTGAATAGCGATTTTTTGGCTATGTTTATATTACTGAAAGTTTCAAAATTTACAAATAGGTAGAGCAGCTTTTGATTATTTTTTTTTTAGAAAAACAAATATTTTATGGCCTTGTGTCGATTACAACTATATCTTGAATAATGTTATTGAAAAAACTAAACTTTTATTCGAAAAATCCAGGAACTTCCTTAGGGAGCATTATTGATTGTCATGCTAATGGCCAACACTGAGTAAATTGGTTCAATATTTACATATTATGTTAATATCGTACAAATTACCAGTTGAGGACGATCCATTCTTGTAATACCTAATATTTTCCGAGACTGACACCGAGGCATAAATAATACTCGCATTTGAAACGCATTTTATTGACGCTGTATTGAACATACTTCCTGCTTGCATTGCACATTGTACAGTAGCTTAAGACTTATGCGAGCGATAAATAAGGCACACTCGAAGAAACATACCGTAAATAGTGGCAGCAACAGCTATGAGTTTTACTGCTGGCGCAAAATATAAATCAAGATGACTATCTGATATTCCTACTAGTACATACTGACACTTCTTCAGATTGGTATCCAATATTTGCGTATAAGATAGTGTCATTGTCGGCGCGTTTTGACAAATTTGAATTTATTCCTGCAATTTCACACAATATTAAATTTCTATAAGGAGCATAAAGACATTCTGCGTTAAAAGAACAACTTCTTGCACATTATGGTAGAGACGCTTGTCAATTTATGATTGATTCGATGCTAATACGAATCGGTCATATCCGACCTGACAAGCTACAACTGGTTATTACCGTACAGCTTACATCATTCACTCGGCGAGCAATGAATATCTATCTAGTCCCAATCAAAATCCCATCAAGTTGTTGTTTTTTTTCGCTTTGAAAACTTCCCACAAGAAAACACTGTAACGATATTAACTGCTCGCTGAAACTGGAGCAAGGACTTTCCGTTATGAAAGCACAAAAACACGACATGTTTAGAAAACCAATTTTAATCTTTATTATTATTAGTGCAAATAGTTTTCTTTCGCTTCTTTAATTGTTGTCTTTTATCTCTGCGAATCTCTCTTATTAGTTTTCTTACAAAGTGTGGCGTCTCAAATGGAAGGAAAACTTGGGGCAATTAAGAATTATAAAACGCAAAACTTAATTAAAAACTCTTTCACCGTATTTTCTACAATTGAGAATGTACGTTGAAGATGAAGCAAAGAATCCTTCAAATGCTACGTTCTTGTTTCTTGTTGTGTTTCCTTTTATTATTTAGCTTTGTCGAATTGAATTATTGCTTTGTTTTGTAAATTGGATGGATTTGAAAGTTTTCCTCTTTTCATTGTAAACAATATGAGCGCGAAGACTTGTGAAGATCTACTTGTTGGTTGATGAGCAAATAAGCTAATATTTCAGTGAACAACTTGTCAGACTTACACAGAATGTTCATCTTAGCGCTAAATTGCATTGAGTGATTTCAAACGCACTATGCATCAAGCAAAAGAACTAATAATAATAATGAATATACAAGCAAGGCAAATATAAATTAGCGCAAAAGGAATTTAATTATCGCATCGCTAAGTCTCAAAAGAAACATCATAAAGTCAGCAAGCTGCTTCTTCGGCTCTTTGGTCGTTGTCTTCGACTTGTTCTTTTTAAACATTGGCGTAATTAAAATATTTAATTAAGCACTTTATGGACTTTCACCCTATTCTTCTTTTCTTAGCATCTTGTCATTGCACGTTACTAGTTAGAGCGCATTAAAACGTAGCAAACAAACATGAATCGTTGCGCAACGTTCTTTGAGTGTGTCTTTTGAATGTCTAATGAATCATTTTATTTATCGTTCAAATTGTTTCTACCTACTTGTTAAAAAATTAAAAATGCTTCCTTGACGAAGAGATTAAAATACAAATTAATTTTTAATGAAGCAGATGGTATTAAATGTCTGCAACAGGCGACGGCGTCCTTTTTAATTGAATTTTTGATTTTGATTCGCGTACCTGGAGAATTAATTAATACAACAATGGGAAACTAATTTCCAATACAATGCTGTCTGTTAATACGAACACGATGCAAACCCATCACATCATCAACTGTTTATTGTCGAACGCATTATTATTGTATAATCACTTCAACTGATTGACGAGAAGCATTGCTATTGGCCATCTGCATAACACAACATCGATTGCCTTTCATAAAATGAAATAGCACACAATTATCCTAATGCATCAAGACCCATTTCAATATTTAACGTCAATCAATTGTTTTGATGCTAAATTAATAGTTGATTCTGCAATGTGTCGATTTCTCATAAAAAGTTCCTCGTGGTTGAAGGACAAAGAAGTAGTTGCGATGAAATGGAGAGAAGAAGGAGACGAGATGAAATGCTGGCCTGTTTGGTGTAAAAAGGGGGAAAATCTAATACGCTCGGATTTATTGGAAATATGATCAGTGGATCGTGGCTTGCAAATCCAGGCAGTTTATTGATATAAATGTCCGTTACGGCAATAACTCGTCGGCGCACAGTGGCGGCTGAGCCTCCGCCGAGGCGCTCGCTCCCTATCCCAAGCAATTGCATTCGGTTATATTTATAGATAGGAAAAGCGGGCGGGGAGGGGGGTGAAAATCAAGCGTTGCGGTCCATCGGCACGGGAAAACCACCCCGGGGAGACATTTAACAAATTCCGCATGCACCTATATTACACTAAATTAATTTGCACTCGAACGAGCAGCACACAAATCAGGCATTTATTTGTTCGACCCACATCGTAATATTGCTATGACATCGAGTTGGGGTGTGAGTGTAAATAACATTTTTGATATCTACAGCAAAAAGTCTCCTCGCGACGTAATGCGATCTGGTGCACCACACCCGTTGGCAGCGTGGGTACAACAAAGTACAACAAAGCGAAGGGACGTGGTCGTGTTTACAAATACCTTTCAATGCTTCTTCTTTCTTTGCACAGTTTGTTCCCAGCCAGGAGGAGTGTCGAATTTCAGACAGGTGTCACATGCGGTTACCAAAGACATGACGCGCTCCTCCACTGGGCATAAAAAGGTGCAAGAAACCCTTCCAACTAGGTTCAAACTTAAACTACACAATATCCAGTTACAGTTTGCAATCAAAGAGTTTTATCATAGAGAGGACATGGTCAACTACATAGGACAGCCATATAGACAACAAGTTAGGCAATTCAGTTCAGAGAGCTGACGTCCTCTCTATTTAAATATTAACCTCTTTGTTTGCAATTATGCTTTTTTAATCGTTAAAAAATTATTGATTTTTTTTAAGTACATGTTGACTGTAGTTTGGCAGACAACTAGGTGTTAATAACTAGGGGTTAATTGAACCCTCTTTGCGCTGTGTAAAAGGGTGACGTTCGCGAGGTGTCACAAGCACATCACTTTCAGTCAGTCGGGCTTATTGTGTACTTGGAAAGCAATGCGTTGAATGAAAGAATCATTAATTACACTTTACACGCTTTTACATTTGGAATGCGTCGCCGTCTTGTTCATTAGCGAGTAGTCCAAACAAGTTAGTGAGTGAGACAGCTCGTTATTTGTTCGACATTAGAAAGTTTTTCTTTTAATTTAAACTCAGCTCGGCTGGCAAGAAGAAAGAGTGCATTGATTGATTGCAGAATGCATCTTTCACTCGTTTTTCTTAACACGTGCACATTAGCACCCGACATGGACCAGTTTGTTGTTGAGAATATAAGGACGTGCAAAAGTAGGGAAAACAATTTATTTCCGCTCGCTTTTTTCGTGCTCGGAACGCTGACAGCTACACGTGTAACGAGCTCGCCATCACTTCGCTCTTCCACTTCTAATGAAGTTTTCTTTACTTTGATGGCCTGCATAATTACTTTTCTGCGCGAGGACAACATGAGGCGAACTTTTTTCCTCTCGATTTTACTGCACGTCCAGCAGTAACTTTAATACCTATTGAAAAGTGTGTTAAATTACGCTTTTGCCTGTCATAATTCGTTATGAAAGTTTGTCGAGTTAATTGCGGAATTACGAGCGACTCGTTTCGACGTCAAAGTCTGGCCGGAACTTGCGCTCCGAAAGAAAAGATTCAAGAGGAGAATAGAGAAGAATAAAGAAAGTCCGAAGAGAAAAAGTAAAGCACGCACGCGAAAAAAGCCATTTTCTTAGAGTGTGTCCTGTCGAGTCCGGGAGGAAGGGAGGTGGCTCGAAGCTGCGGCTTTTGTCGGCGGTTTGTGGCTGAGAATTCCTTTGCAGTTTGAAAGCTACATGCTTCCAATAGATGAAGTAGCCTGCTAACATTCTACGAGCTGCCAGAAACGTCTGAAAGCATCCGCAAGTTTCAAACTTAAAGTATGCTTATAACAAATTCTCTTCGCACAAAAAATATTTGATCAGTCATTGGCTAATATTGAACGTTTCATTGTTGGTTTGCGGCAACACTCTGTTTATTTTCGTCAAGCATAATTCAAGCAGGACCGATAACGATCACGCCAAGCAAAACTGGCCATCTCGAGCGAGTCTGCCGGAGAAATAGCCAGGCATGAAAGAGGAAATGGCGGCGGGAAGCGATTCCGGAAATGTCGCTTCACGTGATTTCACTTCGGGCAGCCAAGTCGAGAATGCATGCAGTGATTATAAGCCACATTTTTAAACTAACACCCTTTTTGCCTCACTAATCCATGGACTTAATCCCAGAGCGGTTCAAATAAAATCCAACAAAATTGCTTTTATTTATTAACGAACACAAACGGCGCTTGCGGATTGAATAGACGAGAGTGAAGCCGAAAAAAACGCGAATTCAAAGTTTTAACTTAATTAAGATGCGAATCTGATTAGCATCATCCAGCATGAATGTGAGACGAACAGACGACGTGCGCTGACCCAGTTTTTCCGCTTGCGTTGACTTCTTTCGTTGCGTTTGCTTCGTTTCTAGTTAAGAGGATGTGACTTGACTTGTGAGAGAGTTGACAATGGAATTGCACGAGCCCGGGAAGAAAGCCACTTAGCTGACGACTTTCTAGCTGTCACATTGCCATCCCTGGAAAGATACATACAATGCCAATGCCATCGTACATAAACTCGCGCGCGACATATTTGCTTCAACATCAACTTCAGAGCTGGCGAAAAGTTGTCGTTTTAGATTAGTTTTCATTTTTATTGCATCGCGCACTTTAAGAAATAGCGCAAAATGTCAACAGCTTCTTTGCTCCAGCTAAAGAATTATTCGTTGGCCAATAACGTGAAGATAATTTGTCCAAATGGAATAAAAATGCAGGAACTTTATCATTAATTTCAGATTCTTCTTATTTCTGCGTTCATTTCAAGGAAGAAAAGAACGCAAAAAGTTAAACTAACGAACGTCGACAAAGAGGAGCAGGCATTAAATAACATCAGAGCGAACTTCTCCTTTTTTGAACGTGCAGCTCAAGGCAACAGAAACGAGTGTGCATACTTCCTTTGAGAAGCAAGAACATTAAACGGTATATAGTTGTTAAAAGGGTATTATTTCGCAATCCAAAATACATTAAGTAATCAGATTTCATTCGACTTGGTTGAGTACTTATGGAATGTCTGCACTGCTGCTACTGTGTATAGAATATCTTTTAATATAGTGATTTGCATATTTGGTCTATAGAATTTCTTCCTGTCTCTTGTTGCCCGGCCGAACAAAAGCAACAAAAAATTATGCCGCAAAAAAAGGCAAGTTCATACATTCAATGCGTTGAAATATGTCTAGCAGTGCAATCAACAACTCTCGTTCGGTTAAACGCTTGTAATGATCAAATATACCTATAGGTAAACATGCAAAAAGTATGCTTGAACCCTTGCCATACTCATACACTTTCAATCTCGATATATGTTGCCGAACAACACACTCACGACCAGGGCCGGTTTATACTTCGGGCCCCATTAAAGAATTTAAATATGTATATAAAATGAATAAAAAAATTAAAAAACAATTTTTGTTAATAAAATAAATTATTTTCAAAAAATAAATGCGCTGACAAGGCGCCTCTAATTTGTTAGCGCCCAATAGGTAAACCAGGCCTGGTTAGCCCTTGCCATTTTCAACACAGTCAGCACATGTAGTTTGCGCTTTGGATGACTTTTTTATTTTATTCCAAAACTCAGGCAGCATTTACTTGTTTGTTGTATGCAGTGTTGATGTACACGCATAGCAAGCACTCGGCATCTGGTATGGACATATCAATTCAACTCGACTTTGCGAGTAATTCTGGGTGTGCGATTTTAGAACGGACAAGTCTAGCTCCATAGCTGGGATGGGATTATTCACATGTTTTGCTTTTTTCACTCACAGCTTGCTATAAAAAGTGAGTGGAAATTGGAAAATGTTTTTAAACGTATCTAAACTAGTTATTTCCAGTATTTTTCAGCGTTCCTTCCATGTTGTAAGATTAATAAACTCTGAAAATAATCACGAGGACTCTTGTCATGCGTGTTTCATTCTTTACGCAAATTTGTTTGTCTATATTGCGGTGGATTCGTTTTAGTGATTAAAAAGGATCGCATTTAACTTTTTGCCTGCTGTCTGATGAATTTCAAGCAATTGAAATGGAAATAAATTTAAGCACACACAAAGCGAACGCTTTTATCAACACTTTAATTGATTTCCTTTGTTACTTTCTGTGTTTTCATGTTCGTACTTGTTTTAATGAAAAATCTAAAAGAAATAACTCTTGGGCAAGTTACAAATTGAAATAACATGACAATTGGAAGTTGACCATAGTGTTTGATTTTGTTGGTTTTTTTCAAAAAGTGTGATTTGATCGAGTTCAGTGACTGTGCACCCCCTTGCTGAATATGCACTCATTTCCTGCTCCGTCGCCTCGGCCGAAAGAGTAATGTGTATTCTTGCGATGCGTACCGTTTTCTTCCTCGAGGGCTCACGTCACTCTCTTTGAATATAATACCCTTCAAACATTGCACTCCCCCAGTTTCTTTAAGCTAAACACATTCATATCATACGACATGCACACACAATACAAACGACAAAACCGTAATGTCACTACTAAACGAGATTCGTATAAATGCTCCCGGCGCCTGCACATCAACATAAACTGCATTCATAAGGGCATAAAGCAAAGAACAACCCTCTATTAAAATCCACTGACTTAGTGCGTTTAGTAGTCTCATATTTCATCCACTTCTGGATTCAAATTGTTTATTGTTTGACTTAAATGACACCTTAAGAAAATTTTGTTGCAAATATTCAACCAACTTGATTTTATAGTAGGTATGTAGCGAAGGTAGAATTTGAGATCTCTGAAGAGTTTGGAGTCGGCTTACTTTGAATATGAAAGGATTCTGTTTACAAATTAAATTTTGCATTTTCCGGCACGCAATCTCGCTTTGAACTTGAACATTGAAAATTGATTTAAATTTTTCTTTCTTTGTTGCAGGTAAATTTTCAACTCGGAGTCACAGTTGGTTTGTTGATTGTAAGTAGCTAGAAATCACATCCAAGATTTTCTTGTTTTCGATCGAAAGTAGGTGACAATCCGATTTCTCACTTTGGTCCTTTGCGTTACTTACTGTTTTCATTCAATTTGCCACTTTCCCGATTCCAACTCTAAGTAGTAATCCTTCTTCGCCTTCTCGATATCAGTTTTAAACTGTGTTGAAGAAAAAAATCCAAGTAATGGATTGGAAATGTCACACCGATGAATAAAAGTAACGTATGAGTATTAAACTAAATGGAAATCTAATCGAGGTCGATGTGATTTTTCACTTAGAAATGTGGCAGCTATCGAAAACACAAATCTATAAAAACAATAAATTTCACTCTGGTTTTATGAATATTCACATTGTATACGTGTAATGCACGTGTTGAGAAATCGTTTTTACATCGAAGTTCATACGCCAGAAGCAAACGCTTTGTTGGCGCGTTTTGTTAGCTACATGAGATTCCAAGTTAATGGCACTTTGGAACAGTTTACTAAACTAGAAATGAATTTAAAATCTCAACAAGCGTATATGCGCAAACTTTGAAGGCATAACATGCTTGTTGATATACTGGATTCCAAGAAAAGGACTTTTGCGCTCTCTTTAGTTGAAATCCTTTTAGGAATTTCTCAACTTGCGAATGTGTAAAAAGTGACTTACATCCAAATAATGCACGTTGCTGATAAAGGAATATGCCTAGAAGGCAAGGGAAAGTGGAGCACTTCTACCCAACTAACTCAAATAGCTACCTGGAAAACCTTTTTGCAAATGTTATTACGATTTTTTATTGTGCAATTTTTATGTAAAAATAAGACATGTGAAAAGTGAGCCAATTATTTTCGTTTGTATGTCGTTTTTCGTAAACTAGTGAAATTTGTTTCGGATGTTTAGAATTGATTTCGATTCTGTTTATTGCACGATTTGATTCAATGCACATACTACAGAGTTAA
>JARJDT010015949.1:0-10417 GCA_030264655.1 Leptusa sp. GC000079
AGATTTCTTGACAAGACCTGATATTTTTTCTTGTCTTGAAAATCAAGACCTCAATTTAAAATGTTCTTGTCTTGCTCTTGGTTCTTGATTAAACTTTTCTTGAATCAAGACAAGACTCCTGAAATTTCTTGATCTTGATAGCCCGCAAGGATTCGGCGCAGTGCCTGCTTTTCGCGGCAGGCTCTTGCTAAACGACATGTATGGACGAAATTTGAATGAAAATTATGTTAAAAAGATAATTAGAGTCAAGATCAAGAAATATTTGAAAATTTTCTTGATCTTGAAATTTCGGAAAGGGTAGTCTTGATCTTGTCTTGATATCTCGAAATCAGTTTAAAACGTTGTCTTGTCTTGATCTTGTCTTAATTTCAAGACAAGATTTCTTGAAAATCAAGACTCTTGTGAAACCCTGAACCTGCTTCATTTCCGGGATAATTTTCGGTTATTTTCGTCAGCCGAAATTAGTGCAGTTAAACAAACATCGATGATGCTTTGGTAACCTGTCTTTTCCGCTATCCTTCATTCAACATTCATCAACATCTATTGTGGAAACGGAAGAGACTGAAATACGCTCGCGTCGCGCATCAACTTGTCATTATGTTCGGCGCACGCGACTCGTCGAAAACATAGTGCGTTAAGACACTATGTTTTTGTCCTGGATGTGTGAATGAGAATCGAGAACGAGAATGATATTAGAATCGGAGCTCTTGACTCAGAGTCAGACGATTTCCGGCCACACGCCAACAAGACTATCCAAGTTTATGCATCTTAAATCAAACTATCTTCTTTCTTTAGTCTTCTTAGTCAACTTAGTCAACTTGTAACTTAGTTATAAAAGGAGAACCTTTGGGATATCCTGCCGTGTGCGAGTCGCCTTTTCGAGACAAAGCTCCAGCTTCTTTTTAATTAAAGTGTTGTTAACTTATTTATGTACACCTACGCTTCAGCACCGAACACGAGACGAGACAAATACATTTGCATGCAGAAAGCCAGAACAAACAGAATTAATCTTCAGATATTTTTTTAGTTTTCTCGCTGGGTAATTTGAAAAAATAATTTTAATGAGTTAAAATAAGTTGTCATAAATTTTCTGGTACTGTTGAAGGTACTCTTAGTTGGGAACATTTCAAGACACTCGAAGAACATTAAAAGTTTCTTTAAGAATAAGTGTGTATGATTTATTTGCAAGAAGGTCTATTTTCGGCGACTTCTTTACGCCTCTGAACAAGAAAAACACGGAGAAAAACAATAAAATGCGACGCACCTGTGTTAAGTACACCGTTACATTTATTTGCTCATTATTTCATGCTTCTGCCAACACTTTTCCAACTCAAACTCGAAACACGAAAGCAAAAAAGAAAATATAAAGAACAAAAACGATGACAAGTTTAAGGTCTTCAATCTCTTAAGTTGTAAGCCAACAATGCCACATGTCTCACAAAGGCGTTCTTAAGGAAAGCTTAAGATTAAAAGATTAGAATTAACAATTGTTGATTGTGTAACAAGTGTTTTATTAGCGTAGGTCTAAAATTTAACTAGAAAATGTAAGCTCACGGGTGCTCACGTGAGCTCACGTCTGCTACGTGCATCTGGCAAGTTTTAATAACCGAAACCAGAGACGAAAAGATTTAACTAAAAGAGTCTTTTTCTTCGTAAAATGAATAAACTCAACTAGAAAATGTAAGCTCATGGGAGCTCACGTGAGCTCACGTATGCTACGTACATCTGGCAAGTTTTAATAACCGAAACCAAACAGAGACGAAACGAGCGCGTGTTCAAACAGAATCGGAAGCAGGCGTTCGGATTTAGCTTAAGGCATCTTCTTGGCTTTTATTAAAAACGTTTTTATTAAAGAAAATATAAACAAAAGCTATTCATAAACACAATGTTCATCTTCTGGTCTTTACTCAGCTAAGGTTTAGGTTTGCGTTCGCTGTTTTCATTTCCTTCATCTTTTTTATAATACTCGCCTCAGAAAGTTCAGTTGATGCAAGATGTCTTCATTGACGCAACGAAAACGATAAAAAACGAGCGCAGAATGTTTACAATGTAGTGTCAAATGCTTACTTTACTTTCAAAGAATGCAAAGATGCTCTCGGTTGTTATAACATGAAGACTGAACAGGAAGGAAGTTGCTGTATAAACAATGTCTTCATGCCTTGATGTCCTGTCAGAATTAGTTAACAGTTAGAAAGCTTAATTTTCGTAAATTTCCAGCGGGAAATTCAAATTGGAACCAAATCTATCGACACTATTCTTAATTTGTTTGCTTCATCAAGCACGCGCACGAGCAGGGTTTTCGGGGAATCCAGAATTTTGTTTATAGCGTTTCTTTCAACACTTGATTTTTTTTACATTCTTTTCCACTCTCGCTCGAAAAGTTCGCTTTCAATTTTCGATGGAAAAAACATATTAAATGAACTGGCAACAAAAACACACGTTGAAATCGCACATAAAACTTTTGTAGTTTTTTTCGGTCGGTTTTCGGGACTGCGTCGTTGAAAGTTTCGTTTAGTATTTTCTATTTTATGTGTTTGCGCCGCGTTCAAAGGCAGCGAAGCGTCAAAATACAAAACGAAATGTCAATAGCGTAACGAACACGAGCGTCGACTATAGGGGTTGACTGTGTTTCCAAAGTACATTCAAAGTTGACTAAAATACAACGCGCACAAAAAAACAACAGCAAAAAATTGGGGTGCAGAATGTCAGAGACACCCGATCATCGCATCGTATCACTCGAAAAACTCGTTTCTGGAAAAAAACTATGTTGAAATGTGCAGAACTGCAAGCTGCGAGGTGTCAGCGATAATTATTGTAAATGAGATGAATTACAACTGAAACTAAACTAAAACAACTCAAGTATTTTCAAAATGAGATCTTTGTTAACTTTTACCCCCGAAGAATATTTCTTGAAATGAACGAAAATCATTTTTACAAAAGATTTATCAACACTGTACCCTTATAATATTTTTTCTTTTTGTTATTTTTTTTATGAAAAGAGAATAGAATTAGAATTTGTTGATTGATAGAAGTTTCACGCTTCATTATAGTAGATTTTCATCTTAATTTTAGAATAATCAATTAATCATCAAGTAGGATTTTCGACATTTGTAACAGTGTACGAGTAGTTGTAAAGATGCATCCAACCCTCAATAGCAAGTCATTAATCTTTTTTCTCGGCAACTTTAATTCTAGAGCACTCGAAGCGGACTTTTTTCATCACTAAGTAACTGAAACTCGAACAATATCACAAACGAGCTTCGTCTAAATACCAAAAAACCGAAAAGTAATGAGTAATGACGCATTAACGCAACTAAATCCAAAAATAACTCTACTTACCAAAAAAAAACTGAACATTTTTATTGGCATTAAGGAAGTATTGCTCATGGCAAGTAAAGTAAGCTTTATTTGGATAAAAATTCAAAATCCCTGAAACTTTTGATTAGAGATATTTTTAGACGACATTTATGAACCTTTTTAATTATTTCCACGCACTCCCTGGCTGCTGATTCTATTCGGACGCTTTGTATTCATCTCTAATTCTGTAACTTTTTAATTAAAGTACGTTTTATTACCTCCACGTGTCATACTTCTATAATACTAATAAAATATAAAAATGTTTTTTATGATCATTGCACGTGTTAACTCTTTAGCTTCCCTCTTTCAAGGTGTCATAAAACGCACCGACATGGAAGACATCCTCATCGTGTCAGCCAAAGACAGCGAACCTGCCAATTTATGGGCGCAATACTTCGCCCAGTACTTCGAACAGATCAGCCAAAACTCGAACCGGAAACCGTACAAAATCCGCCATCTTGGCATAGAAGAGATCATCGCCAGTGATGGCGACGTACGTCTCATAGCCGAGCGTACCACTTGCGTGAAGCTGCAACTTATCATTCTTTGTCCGCAATTTCTGGAGAAGATCAACGACAGCCCACAGGCGGCGACTTCCGGTCTGGCTACACTGTTGCTGGCGGACAGAATCCTCGCCTTGCAACTTGGGACCAATGACGAGGATGTGACGGAGCTCCACAAGGAAGCTCTTCCCGCTTTCCAGCAATGGCAACGTCGCCCGGTGGGACAAGACCAAGACCAGAACTTTGCATTGGAGTTCGTCTCAACTGCAATTGGGATCTTCACCAAGATCTGGAAACAGCAAAGCTCCATGGCGACGGAAGAAAACTCGCAGTTTTCCATTGCACCCAAAAAGATTCGTTACGGACAAACCTCGGTCTTAATCCTGTTGGAATATCCGTTGCAACATGAGGACATCATAAAGATCAGTATAGTGAAAAACGAGGAGATGACGGAGATTAAGACCGTAAAACGTCGCAATCCGTACACGCTGAAGTTCACGATACCGGAAAAATTCCTCGAAGTGTCCGCAATCGTTAACATTCTGGTCGAAAAAAATGGCAGCTTCATTGGGAAGCGGCCCATCAAGTGTGAAAGCCGGCTCAGAGAGCTCGAGCAGATTTTACGCTCCACTAACAACCCCATTGAGTTTATGTGCCAGGTATGTTTCTATTTTGATATGAGATTTGCTTTGATCAATCAGCGGGAAATCTCGACGGATTCGCAGATAAAAAAGGAGCTAATCGATAATTTCTACGTGTTCGTTATTTGCAGAGTCTGGGTTTCAGTCCGCACGACAACGAGCAACTGGACAACTGGCTAGTGCACATGTTCCAGAAAAATGTGCCCCCGAATTTCGCGCTGTTTGCCAACGAGTCGACACCGACGGGTGGCAGCAAACATGGTAAGTGTCGGATTAAATGTTATTAGTGTTTGCCAAGAGTTTAGGGATTGCCCAGGAGACTCGAGGAGAGGCAATATGCGTGTGCAGATGCTGCGCACGAGATAAAATCGATTTTGGCCTCGGGCTCGACTTGAATTCATACTCGCGCGATTTGTATTAGGCAGCACACTAAACATCTGAAATTCTGAACATTTCTTGCAGTTTGCGAACTCTTCCCAACATTACTGCATTTTGCGGCGCGTTTTGGTTTGGAAAAACTGACCGCGCAACTGTTGGACTGCCCTGGTGGTGACCTAGCTTGCGAGATCCGCAATGTCCAAGACTTCACCCCGGCAGACATTGCCGAAAACGTGGGTCATAAAGAGATCAACAACATGTTGCGCGGCTACATGAAGATGAATGAACTTGCTGTAGTTTACACCAAGATCAAAAAATTAACCAATGAGGAAACCTCTGTTTCTGCCCTGTCCCAGGCCAAGTCGTCTATTTCCGAAGAAGTTGCCGAAGTGGAAGATTCCGAAGAACACTATCTCATACCAAAAACTTACAATCACGATAAACTTATCGTTGAAACTGATGATTTTTACAAAATGTGTCCTGCACCTAAACCAATCATGTCCTTTATGACCATCAATACCAAGTCCAAGTCAGCTCCGAGTACTCCTAGTGAGGAGCAATTGATGACCCTCACTCAGTACATCTCCATGGATCAACACCACCTCCAAGGTTCCTGTTCTTCGTCATCGGGTCAAAATTATCAGAACTTTCAATGTCCACTTTCAATGACAGGGAATGAGACCCCAGAAATTATGACTTTCCAAGGTCTTCTGGATAAGCACAGAGATCTGGAGTTACCTCCCATGGGTACTCCCAGGGCAGAATTGCAGAAACAACTCTCCTTGGAAGAAACCTCCCAGCAGGCCAAACACAAACCCAAACAGAAGCTTCACTCGTCGATGCAGAGCATCCACTCAAAAAACTCCCACTACTCCCATCTGTCGAAGACTTCCTTTACGTCAATAAACGAGGATAAGGTCCAGGTGGAACTTGCCGAAATCATCAACGACTTCAAGAACAACGTGCACACAATCGCGCAGACTGAGCAACTTGTTGCGGAATGGCAGAACCGGAACGATGTCCAGAAGTCCTTCAAGGAGAAACAGGATCAACTCAAGGAGATGCGCCTCCGATACGAGAAGATCCAACGTGACCTGAAGAATAACGACAGGAAGACGAGTCCGTTTGAACGGTTCAAGAAGATTTTCGGTTTCCAGCACCAAAACCATCCACAACGAAGCTTCGCTCAGAAGGAGGATGGTCTGGACTTCAAAAGTGGTACTGAAGCAGGACGACCCATCAGCAGTCTTAGTCTGCAGAGCACTGCAAGTAGCTCGTCGTCGGGGAGGATGAGCACCATAAGTGCCTGCAGTTTGGGGGATAGCGGCACGCATTCCGACCATGAAGAGCGCAAGGCGCCAGCCAACTCAAACGACTTCGATGCAGCACAAGCGACACCGACGACATCTATGAATGGGTTCAGCAATTATCTGATTCCTCCCACGCCGCGACCTGTCAAGATGCCTCTTATGAGTAGTTTTCCTACTATTGCGGAGAGTTCCGGCCGGGAACAAGTTGATGTCGACTCTTATTACATACAGTTTCCACCGAACGGACTTCCGGTACCACAAGGTAAGTCAGTTTCTTCTTTGAAACTTAAAAAAATAATAATTGAGGTGTTTAGCTTTACTAGATGAAGTGGACGGTCATTGTGACCAAAACCAACCAAAATCACCAAAGACAAAGACTGATCAGTATATGAACTTCCCTTCGCCATCTTGTTGTGCAACTCTTTGCGAACGGGACGAAAAAGAACTGAATCAACATGACTATATGAATTTTAAAACTGTTTCTTCATAATTTTACAAGAAAAAACATTATTTCGTAATATTTGATATTTGCTATATGAATTTCTAATAATTGTTGTAAACTGTTATTTATTTTATGTAACTTTACTCGTCTAATATTTATAATCTTTTCAGTTTTACCAAAAATTTCATTTTAGACTTAAATTATTATTTCTAAGTTGTAAGTTTATAATTATTTATAGTTTCAAGCTGAGGTCTCAACAAATTGTTATTTTTGGCCTTCTTTTTGTACATTTTTATAGAATACCTACCAGTCATACAAAACACAAATAAACATAAATAAATGTGTAACCAATAATTTTTTACTCCTAAAATTCCAGTAGTTACTTTATAATATTTATGGTTTGTGTTCAAGTGTTATGTTTATTACAGCCCTTTACCACCATTTTACAGCTAAAACTGTTGTTGCGTAGATAACAAAATCAATAAATAACGTGTTGGCTTCAACATTTTCATAAAATTTGTTGTGACTCGTAGTTACCGTTAGTTCTTTCTCAGATTTAGGATGAAACCAGTAGGAAAATTGTATTTGTCACCGACGAGTCCTGCCGTACGTGCAGTTCTCCTCACGGAGAAAGCACTAGGCATAACTACCGAGAAAATTGTCCTTGATTTGAAGAAAAAGGAACATTTGACACCCGAGTTTCTCAAGGTAAGTAAATTAACAATTTTGGTGGGAAAAAATTCCACATTTTGGAAAATTGTTGTTTTTGCGTAGTTAAATCCGCAACATACTGTCCCAACATTTGTGGACAGTGATGGGGCTGTAATATGGGATAGTCACGCTATTATGCCTTATTTAGTCGGTAAATGCAGTCCTGCAGGAGACAGCCCTTTGTATCCGAAAGTTTTGACCAAACGTGCCGTCGTTGATCAACGTCTTCATTTCGAAAATGGCGTTGTTTACCCGGTTTTGAAAGAAATTGTTGTAAGTATCCAACTGGTTTCCAACTGGTTACCACTGATTACCATTAGTTACATACATTTTCTTTATAAAAATTATTTATTAGATGCCTATTATGATGCAAGAAACTAAAGGCCCAACAGAAAGTCAATTGGTCAAAGTTGGACAAATCTACGAATTTTTGGAGGCGTTCCTCGAGGGCTGCAAATACATTGCCGGCGATGAGCTCACTGTAGCCGACTTTAGCATCATTACTACATTGACCACATTGGAGTATTTTTTGGTGATTGATCCCAAAGTGTATCCAAGATTGTTCGCATGGGTCAAAACCATGAAGGCGCTGCCCTATTTCGAGGAGGCTAACGCCGGGTTGCAACTATCTTTCGAATTCTTTGATTCCCTCATGAAGAAAAACAAGGACTAAATAAATAATGCGTTGTCTTAATATTTGTTTTATGCGATATTTTTATTTTGAATAAATTTTTCAATTTAATCGGCCTTGAATTAGATTAGATAATTCCGCTGTGAACATGAACAGGATGGAGATGGAACAGTCAAGGCTATTGAAATTATGTAATTTCATGCGACTGTGACTAGCAACTAACATTAAAACCGGTCTGTTTTCTAGTAGTTCACAAGTAGTTACTCACTATTCGTCGAGTGAGCAAGTTATTTTTACATTTTTGTTTCATTTTCAATCAATAAAAACGCAAAATGGTTGTGGGTAAACTGTACACAATGAATTTGAGCCAACCTTGTAGGGCTGTCCAGTTAACTGAGAAGGCCCTTGGTATCCAATTCGAATACTGTGAGATCGATTTGCTGAGCCAAGATCAAATGGACCCCGAATATCTCAAGGTAAGTCGCGTTTATGGATTAATTTGACCAATTATTTGCGTTTTGTCTGCAGTTAAACCCGCAGCATACTGTTCCAATGTACGTCGACCAAGATGGAACAGTCGTCTGGGACAGTCATGCCATAATGGCTTACTTGGTCGGAAAATATGGCAAGGATGATTCGCTCTATCCGAAAGACCTGGCAAAACGGGCCGTAGTGGATCAAAGATTGCATTTTGAAACTGGCAATGTGTTTGCCATTTTTCGAGCAATGTATGTAAGTATCTATTTTTTGCTTTAAGTTCTTAATTAAATAATGATGCTATTTTGGCTGTTTTTCAGTATCCGTTGAAAAGCTGCGGTGATAAACCTAGCAAGCATCTGATTCAGGCATCGTTGGACGCCTACAAGTTTCTGAACATCTTCCTCACGGGAAACCGCTGGGTGTGCGGGGAAAAAATGACCATTGCTGACTTAAGTCTTATTGCTTCAATTACATCAATTTGTTGTATTGTCCCAATTGATCCGCAGCATACCAACTTGCTGAACTGGATCAAAGAATGCCAAAAGTTGCCTTACTACAATGAAGCCAATGGTAAAGGTGCCAAAATTTTCAAGGATTTCTATGAATCTTTACTGTAATTTTGAACAAAACTATTTTTTTCAATAAAATTTGTTGTCAAACAATTTTCTCTGTGTCAAAAATTATTGTCGGAAATTTTGAGTATGGAAATTCAAGTATTCTCCAAAATTCAAAATTTCAAGCATTGGGCACAAAATGATGTGCTTTAGTTCGCAATATCATAAACGTGAAGAATACCTAAAAAAATCCGAAGTTCCCACATTTTCGGAAGTGCGTCGACAACTTGGCGATTCCTTGGCCGAAGTTTTCTTTACCCTATGTCCGGATTCCCTTAAAGACGAGATGAGTCTCTCCCGCAAGTTAAGCGGTCCCGGCAAAATGCTCTGGATCTCACCAAGTGACCTCCTCATAGGTAAAGTGGTCCTCAAACCACCGTTAACCGCCAAGCACATGAAGGCGTTGACGCATGAAGGTATCCTCAACCTTGGGGAGAAAATGGAAGCCCAGTGGTTAGCAGCCGTCGAATTAGAAAAGTTGCTTGCGCTTGAAAACCTGGAAGAACTACTAATGTTGCTCGCTGCACGGGATAAAGAACGCTCAATAGCTGATGCTTTAAGTGACCGCGATGCCGAATTCCAAAAATACCTCGCGAAACTCAACCGCGAGTTTGACGAACAGTTACAAGCTCAACTTGCGCAACTACGAGAAACCCTGGAGACCTATTACGAGAACCTCATCGAAGAACGGTTGAAAGAATGCATGTCAATGCAAGCACAATATCTGGCGGATAAGATTGAGGAAGCTGTCGATGCAATTGTACAGGAACTCACCGAAAAATTCATCAAGGATTTGGAGGAGCAGGAAGCAGAACTTGAGAATATTTGGTTAGGTAGACTGCAAGGCCAAGCGGAACGCTTCAAGATGGAGCTCGCCTACCAGGAAGAAGTCTTCGTTACCGTGATGAAACAACTTAAGCATAATCTGCAATGCAACAACATCTCGAGTTTGATGTACGTGCTCTGCATGGAGCGACGAAAGTGTCTCCAAGAACAGCAGACAATTGTGGACAGCACTTCAGCTAAAATCTATGAATTGGAGCAAAAAGCCGAAGAAAGCTCGCAACAAATCGAGAAATTGCAGAAGGAGCTCGAAAATAAGCAGCGACAACTAACAGTGCGTGAAGATTGCCTCCTGGGTGTCATCACCCAGTTCCAGAAGTTTATTAACTACGCCTTGAGAGCAGTCCCAACACAGGCCGAATTTCTGATCAGTGTTGAGAAGATGATGACGTTTGAACTATGCCAATCTTTAATCCGCACCCAACACGGAAGAAGGACGCATTTAGCCAAGATGATAATGCCGTGGAAGACGGTCTCGGAGGTGACACTTCCTCCGACTGACTCCCT
>JARJDT010015972.1:0-10370 GCA_030264655.1 Leptusa sp. GC000079
TTTGAATATTCATTCAAGAACAATGTTTTACATACTTTGGGAACTGTCTAAAGTTACAAGAAGGTAGTTGTGGTATGAAGAGGAAATTCATAAAATGGAACAATAATTATTGTTAATTAGCCTGGAAAATTGAGTTACATGGCAAATTAATTATATTACGACCGACTAAAAAATGGTTTACAGCCACAGAGTCACAGAATATTTGCTTTGAAACACTTTAAAATGTTTGTTGCTGGACTTGGCAACGTCGCATGCTTACTCCCGTGCTTACTCCTACTTCCAATTTTGTGGATAACTTTTGTGCCTAACTTCACTCCAGTCAGTTATTTGATGTTTGTATGGATTTTTGGCAGCGGAGTTAACCTAAGTTTTAAACGGACTAATATTGAACAATAATCGGCTTAACGGATTTCGTCTATTTTATCAACTTTTTAAGATACAAATAGAGAAATTTAGTCGAAGAAAATAATAATCTCTCAAGTTGTAGTGTTTAGTGCTATTTTGTATTTGTGAAAACGTTGCAAATCTGGATGAGAAAACAGAAATCATGATTGCTGCCAATGATCCACAGGTATTCATTTGTTCTAAACAAACAAAATTACAACTAAATTGATATTGAAACATTAATTATTTAACCGTTGCCTTTAGGAATTCATCCCAGGTGGACGGCAGCAAGCACTCCGCCATCCAGACCCGCCAGAGTTGGAGAGCTCTAATATTCGCTTTGAAGTCGGTGACGATTTCCTCTTACGCCGGTTAGAAAAGGTCAAACTCGACGAGAACGCCACCAGCGAATGGTGGTCGTTGCGCAAAAGTACGCTAACTTCATCTTCGATACCGTTCAAAAATTTAAAAATTAAGAACGGTAAAAATGAGCGAACGCCTCGCGATGCTAAAAGTTACTCGGGCTGTACGAAATCGCATAGCGAGATGCTGTTTGACGACTCGTGGACCACAAAAAGTGTCGAAATGAATTTGAACGCAACAAATGCAAAAAAGCGACTTTCGGACATGAATGCTTCACGCCTACTCGGCAACAAACGATTTTCCAATGAAAAAGTCGATTTGGAAAAAAGCGAATCCAAGAAACATATTGTGAGCGCCTCGGGAACTAAAAATCGAGTTGAATTTAAAAGTCCTACTGATTCAATGGAGGAGGAACTTTACGTCAAAGGTAACTTAGTTGTGTGGTCACGTGGTCTTGCCTACAATCCCGAGGAGTTCGGCAGACATATCATTTGTTGCTATACCAGTTGTTTCCCGTTAAAACACGCGGTTTGGTGCACTTTTAAACCGGAAGATGGCGACACTGTAAATGCAGCTGAGAGGGAGGAAATCGTTGCTGCACCCATGGACTGCCTATGCATTGCTGACTCGCAAAATTTACGGATCTATACGAAAGACGACGAAGATTTCATTACGACTTTGCCTTTCCACGTCAAAAAGATGTGGGCGACCAAATTCGGTATCATGATCGAAAAAGAAGATGACGATAAAAACAAAGAAACGAAGGCAACACTGTATTCCCTGATGCACCCCTTAGACATTGTGACACCAGTTGCCTACAGTAAAGCGGGTATAACGAAAATCATCGAGAACGATTCGGTGCAACTCGTGTTCACTTCGCAAGAACTCGACATCTGCATGATATACGATGCGGAGACGCGGCAACACAGCATTTGCCGCATTCGCCACATCAAAACGGACGAAATTTACTATTTGAACAAAACAGCGCCAACTTCAGTCACGCACAGTAGAGTAAGTCCACTTAACTTGTTTTTACGCCCATATAGTAATATTTTCGTGTTCCGACCTGCATAGAATCTGACGCCTTATTCAATGTTCGAATCAAATCGCTCAATCTTCCCATTCGCGTCCCCGTTTACCAGCCTCGCGAGTAGCGGCCAACTGCCATCTCGCGGCCAAAGTCCTTTAGCCCCTTTAGGAGGCACCGCCTCCCGTTGTCACACACCCCATGTTTCACCCGGCCCGGGCAAAAAAGTGGGCAGTCCGTGGACGCTGCGCTTATCGCGCATTCACACCTCGGTGCGCTCCTCTGAGGTTAGTACAATGGACCGCTTCCCGAACTTTGAGGTGACTGACAGTCAACCAGTCATACAGGAGCCTAACCATTGTCTGGAGCATGCGTGGAGCGAAAGTTTGCAGGAAGGTGCCGCAAGCGCAAACAACCCAGCGAGCAACGTCTTTGTGAGCGAGGACCTCATGGGCCAGTGGTATTTATGCTACCTGGTCACTAGTCGCACTCAGCTGTCAATTGTCAAGTTTGACTATTCGAACAATAGCAATGACTTGGTCTTTGGCAAGGCGACTAGTATCAGCGCTAAAGATGCCGTCGCCGTGCCGCATCTGCACATGCTTGCCGTGTTGGAACACTCGGCGAATGTCGTCTTGTATAGTGGCTTGACTATGATAGGGAAGTTGCACATAGGTGGCGCTCTAGCCCAACATTTACCTTCACCCTATGCGGTGAAGAAGGTGCGTATTTTCAGTGCTTCGTTTCCGCGCCGCAGTAGCCTTCTACCGACGAGTACGCCGGCGGATCCGAGGTTCGACGAACATTTGCTGTCGCCCGTATTGCCTGACATTCCCACATCGCGCAACCCGGGGATTATGCAAATACCGGAAGTGAGTCATTCGCGTGTCGTCCTGGCGGGTTTACGCGATGGCATTGACAACCGTTTAACTTTGCAATATTCGGACGGGTCCTTTTATCGCGTCACTCTCCCGAACGTAGTGAGCTGCCCTCTAGTGGAAGATTGCTTAAATGCTTTGCGCGCTACTTTACCGCGCGATCTCATCATGACCACCTTGGGTAGGTGGTATGCAACCCGTAATAGTCCAGGAGCACAAGACTTGTCAAAGGTAGCCGAGTGGCAGGGATTCAGCGCTTTGCTCCTGGAACTCTTAGGTTATGATGTGAGTTACAACAATCGTAGTAAGTCGTCGGAGCTCGGGACTTGTACGCCTGCGCAAGTCAAACGGCAACGACACAATGCCGACGGTTGCTACAGTGACTGGTCATACATGTGCAAGAACTCCGAGAGTTTGAACTTGCTCGGGGAATTCCTGCAATTTGACCGCTCGCCAATAGATGGCGACGAACAGCAAGAGGATACCTTGCATGTCAACACATGCGCAGTGCTCTTCTCGCACATACGCATCATACATTACGTTCTGCACTTGCTATATGAAGATCTCAAGATGAACATTTTGCGTAAAAATGACTTGCCGTTACTTGGCAGTTTCCTGTCTCAAATTGCTTCCGATCTAAACTTGGAAACGTACGTAATGCATTATTGGAGGGATTTTCCAACATGTTGTCCAATCTACGACGCGCGAAAGGAACAGATTGCCAATGCTGATTTCAAAGTCATTACGAAATGGTCGCAGATTCCTGACTTGCCGACGTCGATCATGTGCTACTTACACCATCTATGTTCAAATAGTGACAACATTGCGAGTTATCCGGTAATCAACAATGTGAACGTCCGAAGCAAACATGTTGTTCATTTGATTGCGACTTATCTCAATTTGTACGCGAAGAACAGTGAAGTCATACTTATGATAGCGCCACCTGGTAGTCGACAGAAAACACTAAAGACACCAATGCCAGTGCGGCGCAATGACGGTGTAACAAATGACACTTGCGCACAGAAAACGACTCTATTAATGGTCGACATGCAGATTACTACACGCGAACTGGAGTCTTATCCGTTAGCTGTCAATTTTCTGCTCCACGACGCCCTCTGGACGTGCCGCACCAAACCTCCGACGGATTGGTCCCCGGAAGCGTACAACCTGCTCCAAAGACCGGACTTAGCCTCTCAGGCCAAGATCTATGACAAAGAACTCAATCCAGACCCGTTTGCCGAGGCGACGCCCAAAGGCATGCAGTCACGTGACGCCAACTCCCCGATAGACGGCATGGAAGACATAGACACCGAACTGCTCAAACTCCGCTTTGCCCATGATCAGCGCGTCCTGGAGGCTCGGCGGCTCCTCCAGTCATCGAAACCCGTCCCGGTTGCAATAGTCCAACGGCCGGATGTCTCCGATCACGACTTCCTCGAAGAGCAGGAGAAGCACCTATATGCGATATGCACCCGCACGATGGCGCTGCCCGTCGGTCGAGGGATGCTAACCCTGCACACGTCTACTCCTGTGGTTTCGGAACCATCCCCCATTCCCCCACTCTGTCTGACAGGGAAAGCACACCCTCGGGGCACCACAGTTGAACTCACGCATATTGACACTCCGAGCAACATGAATCATTGGCCACAGTTCCATAATGGGGTAGCCAATGGTCTGAGGATCAACCCCTTGGCGAAACACGTTGACAGTACGTGGATCATCTTCAACAAACCGAAGACTAACACGGAGACGCTGATGGAACACGCTGGATTCTTAATGGCGCTCGGGTTGAACGGACATCTGAAGAACCTTGCCGTGTTGAACCGCTTCGATTACTTGGTGAAGGTCCACGAGATGACCTCAGTGGGCGTCTTGCTGGGTCTCGGAGCGGCGTTCCGCGGAACTTCCAATACAGGCGTGACGAAGATGTTGAGTGTCCATGTCGAAGGACTACTACCCCCCACTAGTATCGAACTGGATGTACCCCAAAACCTGCAGGTTGCTTCACTCCTAGGTGTTGGGCTCATATACCAGGGTACAGCCCACCGGCGGATCATCGAGGTTATGCTCACGGAGATTGGGCGCCCGCCGGGTCCCGAAATGGAGAACTCCGTCGACCGTCAGAGTTACTCGCTTGCTGCTGGCTTGGCCCTTGGGCTTGTTACGCTCCGGCGAGGTGGGCAACCTGCCGGTCTATCCGACTTGAATGTCCCGGATACTTTGCATTACTACATGGTTGGTGGGAGTAAGCGCCCACTGCAAGGCACACAGAAGGAGAAGTATAAAGTGTCCTCGTTCCAAATCCGAGAGGGCACTTGTGTCAACTTGGATGTGACTGCACCGGGCGCTACCCTAGCGCTCGGGCTGATGTACCTGGGTACTGGTAACAAGGCTATCGCTGGGTGGATGGCGCCACCTGACACCCAATACTTGTTGGACTTTGTACGCCCCGATTTTCTCATGTTGCGCACACTATCACGGGCTTTGATTCTATGGGGCGAGATTGAAGCTGAGAAGGAGTGGGTCGAGAATCAGGTGCCTGATACCATCCGGCCTTATTGTATGGTCGAGCCGAGTCCACATGTTGACTTGGATTACGAAGCCATGAAGTAAGTACCGCTTTTAATTACTAGATGGCGCTATTTCATGGATCATGACATGTTTCCATTGTTACAGTCAAGCGTATTGCAACATTATAGCTGGGGCTTGTTTCGCCCTAGGCCTTAAGTTTGCTGGCTCGGCTGACGAATCAGCTTTTGAAATTCTCCTTGATTACTGTCACATGTTCACTTCTTTAACCTCGAAATCAATTGCTGAGTTAGCCGGCAAGCCCACTATTGAAACCTGCCTCAATGTAGTTCTGCTATCGGCCGCAATGGTAATGGCTGGCACAGGCAACTTAGAAATAATGCGCATCGTGCGTTATCTGCGCCGACGCGTCGGTCTGTCGAGCTCTGCGGTGGTCACTTACGGTTCGCATCTTGCCATGCATATGGCTCTAGGTCTGCTATTTCTCGGTGGGGGGCGCTACACACTGTCAAACTCACCGGCCAGTGTTGCCGCTCTTATCTGCGCATTCTATCCGAAATTCCCCACGCACAGCAACGACAACCGTTATCACTTGCAAGCTTTCCGACACATGTACGTCTTAGCCGCTGAACCCCGTCTTATTATACCAGCTGATATTCTCAACGGGCGTATGTGTTATGCGAATCTCTCGGTGGTCAAGTTGGACGGAACTACGATCACGATCAAAGCGCCTGCGCTCATGCCTGATCTCAATACACTTTACAAAGTCGCAATACAAGATGAGCGCTATTGGCCAGTTGTCTTCGAACGCGAAAGGAACTGGGAACAGCTGCTAACAATTCTGGCGACTTGTGCGCAAATTGAGGTGAAGCAACGTGTCGGTTGCCTAAGTTACACCGAAGATAGGAGTGGCTTTCGGAGCGATTTGGCGAGAACGCTCACGCAATCCGACGTCGTACCGTGGGACCCGGCCGCTAAGACGATCATGGCATTCTCGTCCGATACTATTGTTAGGTTATTCGGGGATTATTACCTGACACCCGATGAAATTCACCACCAAAAACGAAAGGACTTTGATGAAGTGTACGAGACGCAAGAGGCCAGGTTACAACATGCGCTCACGCAGATCACTTACGAATGCGTCATTCACGACAAGTTGGCAGTGTTGCCGCTTCTCATCAACTTAGTCTCTGTAAGTTGCCCCATCTATTAACTAATATAATTTAAATTCGTATTTGTTGTTTGACAGATTGTCAGAAATTTACATTCCACAACGACATCTATCGACTTGTGGCATTTGAAGATCATCTGCGCATACATGCTGCGCAATCGCAACTTAAATTCAAACCTGTTAAACAACGAATTTCTTTTAGCTTTGCATCAGAAAGCGTTGACGGTTATCGATAACTGGGAGCCACGCTTGCGAAATATTCTTAAATGTTTTATACTCAAACAGAGTCAAAGTCACAGCAGCATATTTGAAACCAATGCACATTGTTTTGACGAATTGGCCAAGTATGTGGTTTTCTATAACATTCCATACAGTTTGGAGCTCAATAGCGATGACGATGCGCTTCAGTTGATTTGTACACTGAACGAAAGATGCTGTGATTCGGAAACTATCGATAAAGTGTTACGTATTTTAGATTATGTTCGATAATTTCAAGAAATAAATGATTTGTTAAAAATGAAATAATAAGGACCAAATTTGATCCGATAATATTTAATCACAAACTAACTTTTATAGTTTTATGGTTAGTTATTTATTATCTGGATCAAGTCCAAATCGTCCAAATTTTATTTTCAAAAATTCCTTCAATCTTTAAAAATAGAAGCAAAGAACACGTAAAAAATTGAAAAATTTGAAATCCGTGAAATTTTGACTTTCAGAGAAAAATGAAATGTCCGATAAATTTCGCTATTTATATTTCACAACAACGGGCAGTCTGATCAATCTCGGTTTTTTAAAAATATAATCGGATGTCCGAGAAATTTGTCAGAAATACATACCTTTCTTCTCTAGGATCAGAAAGTAAAAAATTGAAATCTGAAAATACCCTCGAAAATACCTATTAAAAATCTGAAGAATTGGAAAAATTTGAAAAAATCGAAAGTCCGATAAATTTTAAATATGGCGGAGAAAATCTGAAATATGGAAAAACATAAAAATTCTGAAAATTTTAAATATTTAAAAAAATCGATCTAGTAAATTTTTAATTGGTTTATTTACCAGTCTCACTCTCATTCGAAGGTATAAATCGCCTTATCGCGTATACATATAAATATCGTTTGGTCCTAAATCTAAATATCACAAGTCAATATTGTCAATCAATCAATTCTTCGCAAATCAAACAAAATCAACAATGCAAACACAAACAAATTAACAAAACACTGCTATAATACTGTTTTTTTTTAATTTTCCGATGTACTTTTCTTTTTTAGAGCAACTTAACTTTCCCTACGAACTTTTTCTAGAACTAGAAATACTCAGATCTAAAGGTGCGTCTATATCGATATCCATCTGATACGATGCATTGAACATATTTTTTCCGATAATGTCACTCCATTCAAACTCGTTCTCCTTACAATTGTAATCTTTCAACACTTTATAGTTGATTTGTTGATGTTGACTGATTGGTTGCTTATCAACGCCAACACTCACCGCAATATTCGTATCGTGAACATAGTGCTTGTACGTTTTGACATGTTTGCGCAAACTGCTCGGATCGGTATACCTTTTCGAGCATCCGGGAACTTTGCAATGATACGGCTTATCGACTTGATGTGTTCGCGTGTGTTTGAAACGATCACTCGAATTTGAATAAGCTTTATTGCACCCGGGTACGGGACACACATATGGTTTCTCCCCGCTGTGCGACCGTATGTGAATTTTTAAATTTTCAGCGCGCGAGAACGACTTGTCGCATTGGTAACACTGATGAGGCTTCTCGTTCGTATGCGTACGAACATGTACCAACATTTTGTATCTGTAACCAGTAAGATATACTGTTAAATAGAGAAAATAGCACTTAGGACGCCATTTTAATAGCGTTGACTTTTTGGCAGCCGTCAAACTGGGTTATGCTTACCTTGCATTGAAGGCACGTTCGTTTCTGGTGCAACCCTCCCATCCACAGTAGAATAAACCTCCGGGACCACTCGCACCATGTACTTTACTCACATGGCTCGCGAGCTGGTCCAATGTGTCAAAGTCGATGCCGCAATTGCGCCAACAACATTTCAGTTTAAGTTTGGGTGTGGGTGATTCGATGCTTACACTTGAAATTGAGCCCTCACTATCACTCATCTATAAAAAAGAAAAACTCCTAGATTAGACCTGGGATTTCAGCACAAGAAATAAATTTGACATTAACCTGAGGACTATTGGGTGCCACTCGTATATCTTCATCATGTGACATTGTCCTCGGCGAAAATTGCTCGTAAATGATGGGATAATAATCACTGTTGTGCTGCACTCCGAGGTGCAAGTACGGTCTAAAGAGCTCCTTCTCCGTCTCTCGTCTTGTAGAAGTCGATGGAAATTGGTTTTGGTAGTGATAACGCAGGGGACTTCCCTCGATCATCCTGTGATCATAGAACAACATGTTCACTCTTATTCGCCAAATATTTTCTTGGTCAGATTTATTTGCTGTTCAGCAATCAACTGAACGCTTCGAAGCTCTGGCGCTTTGCTTTTATAACAATTCCTCCCGAATGATAAGAATGGCCTCGCGGCCCGCTGCTGATAAGCTGTGATTGTCCGGTTCAAGGGGGGGATTTTCTGGCGAGTGGCGAGCCCGCGAGCCACTCGCTGGACAAAGTTGAGTCGAGCGGTTTTAACCGGTTCGTAATTTTTTTCTAGATCACGGGGGCTAACGATAACAAGCACATTATTTGACCCCGAAACCGGTTCCGAGTGGCTGCGCTAATCTTATCAGTGAACGCAAGTCAGAAATACTGGTAAACGTAAACTTTAAACCGACATCGCCATTTTATAATAAAATAACCATAAACAAAATATGTGATATTATAATTAAGAGTGTTCTTTAATTTTATGATTTTCATGAGGAAATAATTAGTTTAAGTGGTTTAATTGAGTGCGCGTTCTTTTGTGTCATTTGTGTGATTGTGAGAAATAAGTTACTTTGAGCCCGTGGGTCGTAATAAGTTTACCACCCGTGGAGGTAAACGCTAAATGCAACCAAAACGGATGCCGCGGTCGCTCGTTTCTGATTCTTATAATAATATTTCTCCTTCTTGGACTTCTTCGTCTTCATATGGGGCTTTCTTCGTTTCTACCTGTGTGGTAACGATTAGTCATTGTGTTTATACGTTTATATAGCAAGAACTTCTTGTCGTCCTCGTTGTCGAATTGCTGCACCCTGTAACCGTGCTGACTCTTTATTATCGCATTTTGTTAAAAAAAAACAAATCTAATTATATTACTATAATAAATTATTTGGATTTTCGTCATCGTCTCTGAATCCTTTTGGAATATCTTCGACTTGAATAAACAACAAATTGTTGATATCATAATCCATAATGGCTTAATGCGAGTTTGCGATTGGCGAATTATTTTTAGACGAATTCATTTCGATTTCAGCTCGAATTTGAATTGGAGCTGATCGCAGTTTAAATTGTTTATATTTTTGCATTCATTTTTTGATTGATAGGTATTAAGAAGTGATGTGATAGCAGAATTTTGAAATGTTTTCACTTAGATTAGACATTTGCGTTGTTCATCAGTTGTTCAATTGCAACTTTAGTAAATTAATGAAAATTTCTTAAAAAATGTACAATATAAAAATGTAAATTTCCATGAGTAAACTTGTTGACTGTGTTAACGGGAAGTATCTTGGCGCTTAACTGGACTTGACGTGCTTAGTGCAAGCGTTTTAGATATATTTAAACAATTTACGTCATTCGTCACGACTGTTATAAGTAGTTAGAGATTATTCACTTATAATATTTTGTAAACAGAGAAGTCGTAAAGTACTGCATTTGTAAATTTATATTTCCAATTTCCAGTTCTTGATGAAAGAGAGTTCAAAGCGCAATGTTTTATGTCTCCTAAAAGTTGAGATATCAAATGAGACACATTTGTAGATTTGTTTTATGGGTTTGGGACTTGTACTTTTCGCTGGATAAATTATATTTTGTGAAGTACAAGTCGTTGGTTGATTGGTGGC
>JARJDT010015999.1:0-12335 GCA_030264655.1 Leptusa sp. GC000079
GCATTTCGTTACGTTCGACCTTTTTTTCCAATTTCCAATTGTACCTGCGTAAATATCAACAAAAAGGACGAAAATACAAAGTGTTCCAGGACCTCAAAAAAATCTAATTGTCTTTTTTATCCTTTTTTGAGGCTAAAGTCGTGGAGACATTTCATTTTTTGAGCTAATGCAAAATGCATCTAAGAAGGATAAAGGAAGACTTGGAAGACATTTTTATTGCAACATTTCACTTCTTTGAGGTTTTCTGTGTATATTTTATATTTTATAGTTTATAACAAATGTCCTCGAGTCATGAGCTTCTGAAACACTGAAACATCAAAAATTTTAAAATGCAACTTTAATGTCGTCCTTGCGAAAGATGAATATTACACGGTTTAGTTGCTTCTATTATTCAAAACTTTTGATGATCCTTTTGTTTCTATCTTTTTGTCCTCCGAGTTTTGTCAAGATAAGCTTTTGTATTGCGCAAAGTCTATGAAACATATCTTTACTGTTCTTTATTTAACTCAAGGATTCAAGGATAATTCAAGCCATAACATGTAATTCTAGAATTTGAAATAATTTACATTTTGTATTGATATGCAAATTATTTTTGCTTTCTTAAACTTAAAAACTTGAAAAAAATCTCAGAATTTGTTGTTGAAAATGATGTTGGTTGTTGGTATTCTTGACGAAAAACGAGGCAAAATTAAAACAAACACATACATTACGTATTCATATCTGTTGGGAAAGCAAACCCCTTGGAGGGTCCTCTTTATACATTGCATGAAGGTAAGTTGGAAACTTTTCGACGTCGACGCCGCTTTCCACCAACATCAAAGAGAATACAAAACTCCCTTTGTCCGTCTTATCAATTATGCATCGAGCATTATTTTATAATTTTAAACTTTGATTACTCCGCCTGTTTTTGCCGTTCGTATATACAAAATTTCAATCCGCCTAAACGTCAGCAGAAAAAGTTGCGAGCAATAAATAAAAAGCGACAAGACGACGCGCGTACACGTTTGATGCAACTGTTGCAAAATTTATTTCTTTTTCTATTCGCATTCTTTTTGTTGCCGTTGTTGTTAGAAATGTCAAAAAAAGAACTTTCAATTGTGTTCAGTTGTTAAATAGTTGTGTTTGGCCTAGTAGTAAGTTAATAGCTTAAATAAACCAAAATGAAAAATTGTCGCCTAGTGTGAAAAGCGACAGGAACGAAGAACGAAGTCGAAGAAATAAAAACACAAAGATTCACGACACGACTAGGACGACATTTTTCTTTGGCGCTTTCCGTTTCTTTTGACTGCCTTTTCTTCGATTTCCTCGTGCATGTTGCGTGTGTGCCTTTAACGATGTCGCCACGTTAGTTCTTGCACTTTTCTATACCCCCATTTTAGTTAACTCTTAGTTTAGTTTTCCGCACGCCTCCACGCTTTTCGCTTAAATCTATCCAACACTAGCTTACTTCCTTTCTTTGGTTCGCTAAAAGTGTCGCCTGCAGCTGCGACGCATCGTTTAGGACCGGACGCAACGAGAAACAAAGATTCTTTCGCGAAAATAAATGTGCTTAAAAATAACAACATAACAACAATGAAGAATGTAGGTTCATAATTTGCATTACAAGCAAAATTAATTGTTCCAACAGACAACATTGAACGCTGGCTGAAAGTCTGCGGTTTTGGAATTTCGTCTATTGTTGTTCTTGTCGTCTAGTCGAACTTAGTTGGCATTGTGTATTCAAAGTGTACAAGCAGGCGACATGCATCTACTCTTGTTCTTCTTTATTCGCGTACTTTGTTTGTTTGTTTGGCGCGCGGTGTGTCGAGAACACTTGTAAATGTGTATTGAGAAGGGAAATTGGGAGGATCCTGAAAGTTATTCCATTAAAACAAACATGTCGGAGGCGGCAACCGAGAGAGACATATGTGGTTTTCTCTAAGTCTTTACAACTAAAGACTGAACTGAAGAAGTTTCGCAAAGTGCACACAGCAGTACCAATGAAATTACAAATCAATATCTTGTGCTTGCCTGATAAAAATGGAAATTTTCTTTTTTTTTCATGTGAAAATCTAGGCAAAAAATTTCAAATGAAGCATTAAATATTCATTGAAATAAAAATTCAATTTTTGTTGGCTTTGCAATGACAATAATGATGGGATCAAAATATAAATAGATTTTTTTTCCACACGCGGGTAAAAGACAGTCATCACACACGCCAACTGATGCGTGAATAGCGACTTTTGTGGTTATGTCTACATTTCTGCAAGTTTGAGAAAGTTACAAATAGGTGGAGCTACTGATAATAATTATTGTTTCCTTTTTCTTGGAAGTTATTTACAATACAAGTTCGTTTTCCGGTTTTCCTGTTTCGGGCGCAACTTTGATTTATCGCCGTTTTACACATTTCGGCATTTCCACGTCGTACATCAACCACTGTACGATGACTATAGCTATAGAGTTGGTGGCGCAGTTACATTACAAAACGGCACGATTTCATGTATTCCTGTATTTTGTATCCGAACTCGAGGCGCGCGCGTTCGTGCCTTGCCTTTCATCGTCCGCACACATACCGAGTGAAATCTTTGCATTTACTCCTTTAGCTCCTTTGTATTCACGCTTGCCACTTTCGTTGAGAACGTTTACAACTACACGCACTCCATCCGCAGATTTATATTACAAGCAGTGCGAGTATTAAACTACTCTGGCAATAGCAGGCGAACAAGAGCGAAGTGAATTATTATGTTCTTATGTCTTATCGTCACTAGCATGAGAGTATGCTGTTAAAAGTGTAGAAATGTGGAAATTCTAAAGGACTGCTGAGTTGTTGATTGGTGTGCTCAATTATGAGCTTATAGCGAGAGGCCCACAAGTGCCACGAACACTTCTTGTGCTGTTTCGAGTGTACTGTACGCACGATTACAACTCGGAAATGCAATGAAATAAACTAAACCGTAATGGCAATCGTATACTCAAGTTGAGGGTCGAATTGCATACGTGCTTTGATGAAATAGCGCAATGGCAGGCTCATAACATAAGTGAAAGAGGCCCTCCTAGGCCGCCGATGAATAAGAGTAATGGCAAAATGATGTGAAGTAATAAACTACACAAGTAACAACTTCCTTCGCTTTTTTGCATCCTAGAGCAAAACAAAAATTAAATTGTATAAATAACGAAAATTCCATTATCTTGCGGCGAAATTGATTAAATTTCAACTTTGCCCGGCGAGCTTTCCGCGAAGGATTATTTATGTAAGCCCGGCGCATCCACAGCATGCTAATTTATATTTTACATCTTAATATTATAACTTTTTCACTTCAACTTTCAAATTGCGTTAATCCCACCTTCAGCACAATTTTTCCATCGCGGATAAGTTTGAGTTTGGAAAATGATACACGTCTTTCCGATTCCCATTCGAAATTTCAATAGACACAGTGAATGAATGAATGAATGGAACAAAGAGCAACAAGAACAAGGCGAAGAAAAGTGCGTGCAGGCAAGCGATGAGAAAGACGGTATTAAAATGTAAGCCCCTTTGCGAAAGTAAATGAATCTTAAATAACCCGTTTACCGCACTTTATTAGCCTCAGCTTTATACTTCCGGTAGAACTTTATCATGCGCACATACAGAGTATTCGATGGCAAATAAAAGCAGTTTCATGTTGACATTTTTGAATTAAGGTGGGCGCACAGTGATAGAGCAAACTGTTTTAAGCAAAAATGTTTTTAATTCAAAATCATTTTTGTTTTAAGTAAAAACGTGTTTACTTAAAAGTTATAAGCAAAAATGATTTTACTTTTAACATTTAGGCAAAACGTTTATTATTTAAACAAAAATGTTTTTACCTAAAACAAAAACACCCTTATTGAGAAATATTGTAACATACTGTATAACTTTCCGCGTATCAGTTCAATTTTACATTAATAAATATGGATTTTGTAAAATATTCATTTATGGTGTGCCGCAAGTAAGCTTTATTGCGAACAGGTACATTCAACTAGGTAGACCGCATACTGATTACCAACGCAGAGGAACGAATATTTCTTCTTCATGTCTTATGTAACAACATAAAGAAAACATAATAAAATTACCCTCACTCTTCCTTGCTCTAAGAAAATAAAAAATAAAACCAGGACCACAAGGAAGATCTTGGGGTGGAAAAGTGCGTTGTGCACTTTTAGTAGGTCGTTGCTTTTTATTAGCTTTGCTTAATATTAAATTATTTATACCACCCCACTTCTTGCAAAACTAAATATTGCAAATTAGAATAAGTAAACAAAACATGAAAACTGAATACAGAATACGTAAAGCAATTAATAAATTAATTAATAGTGAAAATAACTCTGTTTTTAATTATGACCTAGTTGTATGTGTCCATTCGTTTTAAATGAAAGTAAATAAATGGCTAATTAATTGCGATATTATTTAAACGAATGATAAATCAATACTCAGAAAATAATTTATTTCGAAAGTATTAAATGTGAATAAATCATATACGTACTTTTAATTTTCCATTATCTCGTTTTACTATTTTTTTAAAAGTGAAATATATAAATGAAAATATGAAAATTTGCCTCTATAGGTAGACGGAATAAAATATTGAAATAGATTAAAGGAAAACTTGATGGAAAATGTGCGCGCGTGTGCATTCGTTATGCGTATTTACGGCCATTCGCGTCATTTAACATTCGAGCAGAATTTTCCAATTTTCCGCGCGTTTTCACACACAACACCCGAAATCCATTTCGTTTCGATTTCGACCTAACTGAAAAGTTCGATTAGAAAATCTGCTTGTATCACTTTGCAATTTTGCATTTTATGCATTTAGGATTAGATTCAGAGTAGATTTAATTATTGTCTGCTTAGAATTAGAATGCGTGTGTGCGATAGTAATGGAAATTGCAAAATTACATTCCCGCAACGCTGAACCATTCCATGCATTATGCCGGATGTTGGCGGCTGCGGGTATTATTCGACATCGTTGGCTTGCCCAAAGGTAGCGCATTAACAGGGTGATGGGTTAATCCAGTTGATTTGTTATTATTTGCCATTAGGCTAATTTAAGCTGTAGGCCGTTTGTCTCAAGGCAATGTAACAAACTCAAAAACTTTACATTTGAACAAATTAAGATTTAAAATCGATAAAAAGGATAAAGAGAAAAATTAGTTGCAGTTTAGATCTAAACAAGAAACAAGAAACAAGAATTGCACGCATCGCAAGATTCAAGCATTGACTCGACTTGACTCCGGTTGTGATGAAGGAAAAGCCAGGACTTTGGTAACAATACGTTCAAGGCGCATTCGTGCGAAAACGAAAAACAACCTCCTCCTTTTTCGTTTAGTTTTTTTTCCTCTCAAAGAAAATACTTTTGTCTTTACCACCCTTATCCCATCAACCCTAGTCTAGTGTAATCCTAGAATCTGGAATCCTCCCGTGTGCACATTAGATAATTTTGTGTTTTTCCCACCAAATTTTGTAAATAATGAAAAATGAGTTTTGTTTAAACTGCACGCGAAGACGAGTTTCTAAGATTAGGAATGAGTGACAATTTGAGTAAATGTAACGGTAACCCACCCTCATCCGCACATAGGTAACAGTTTATAAGAAGACGTGCAGCGGTTGAAGTGTAAAAGACGAAGATTAATAGTGCGAGAGGACACGTCTCAGAATGTCTTCGCAAACTTGCTGCTGCTTTTCGGCAGCAAGGTCTTTCCGGTTCTCTGGCCCAAATCCATCCGCATAGACGGCAACTATCGCCCTCATACTACGAGAAACGCTTGTTATTACTGCACACTCGATTAAATTGCGCGATGTTTAAATGTTTCTCGCTTCAATGTCCTCACTTCAAGCAACTGGAGCGACCGACGTCTCAGCACTTTTATTACATATCCATACAGGGTGTTCCAAACACAAAAATTTCCTTCATTTTCACGTATGAAAAACTCGATTTGAATCACGAAAAAAATGGAAAAAAGTCACAACTAAAAGTTTTAGGACAAAAGAAATTCAGACATTAAGTTGTTATAGAGGGTATTAGGAAACACTTTTTTCTGGTTGATAAATTTTATTACACTTTATTGTTAGTATGTGTGCCTTTTATAGTCTGGCATTAAGTAAGTATTGCACATTAACAAAATATTTTCCCCGGAAAAATCGCAAGATCAAAAAGTGCATTTTCTATCTCTGGGGCAATAGTCGACGTCGATATGTGAAATGGTGAAACGTAAGAAAAACATTTCGAAATAGATCACAGAAATATCGCAAACTCCATTCGTGCAATTGTAGCTATGGAGCTACATCAGGCGAGATAGAGTAAGTAAACTCGACAAATGTGTAAGCTTTCCACTTTCCACCAGTGAGAGCGTCGTTTCTTTATGATTACGTTTATGTCGTTTGTATTTTTATACCTTTGCAATGCACATACTGCAAGCACATCGCATAAAGTTGCGATCAACTCACATCTTTCGCTTTCCTCGCATCATATAAGTTCTACTTTGATACCAGGCGAATTTTAAATATTTAGATAAAGAAGTTTTTTTGTGTGCACTTTGTAGGAACACTCTGTATAAGCATACCTTATCTCCAATATAACAGCACAAGCAAGATGCGCCTTATGTCATCTTATCTCTAGGACAGAGCCATAGCCACGATTGATAAATATTATTTATTGAAATTTATTAATAGTTTCCTTATGTGTGGAAACCAGCAACCAAAAGATAATGAGAGTGGAATTGACAAGATTCGGTATGGAAACAATAATACAAGAAAAAATCGAGAAATAAAAAGAAACTAAATATAAAACGCAAAACAAGAAACTCAAATGCATTGTTTTAATGTTTAAATGACAAAAAAAAAGTCAAATTCACTTGCTACGAATCTGCTCAAAAATTTGTGTTTTTGAATCTGTAAAATTTCCTGAAAATAATTTTCCAGTAGTAATAAAAAAACCTGTTTTTGATTTGAGTTTATTAGATCAATTAGTAGTGTGCATTTGCGCTAACTAGATCTATGCAGTGTTGGCGATAAATTAATTGTGTTAATGTTGTTTAGTACTAGAATTCAACTCAGGACGAAGACAACGTATCAGCAACACAAACGAGCTTATACATATCTAAATGTAAATGCGAGCAGCGTATAAGTAAGATTTAGCAACCTAATGCTACAATTTCCACTTTTGGTCCTGCAAATCCTTTTCCGTATCTTCGTACGTACACGCACCGAGAGCGTTCGCCGCCTTAACGCCTTGCCTCGCGGTTCGCTCGCAAACCGACCTGCAACCCCAAGCAGTTTTCGTCCTTTCATGAGCCTCCCTTCATATATCCACTGCTCTAGACTCTAGTTAGTTACGTATATTATACTCTCGTAATGCCGCTTTGCGCTCTTGCCTACTTCGTTTTTCGTTGCAGCTAGCGCTAGTTTGCTTTGTGCTGATTTGCTTCATGTAGTTATTTCGTTGGCGCAGACTAGCTTTGAATATCCTGCCCAAAGTGGCGTAAATAACAACTGCTTTCGCACTAGGCGCATTCGCAGATTTCTCTTGTCCTTTTGTACCAACTAGATTGTCCAATTTACTTTGCAAAAAAAATATAACTATTTATACTTTGCACAATGTATTATCTGTTCTTTTATTCTCTTTGGTTTAGTTTAGTTGAGTTTAGTCCTCATCACAACATGAACGAAATGTTTTATCCTGTTTTTTTTGTTTTTTTTCATTGTTTCAGCAAGCGAAAAATTATTGTTATTATGAACAAGAGTAAAAATGAGGAAAACAACTAAAAAACGATGACTAGGAAGAAGAGAAAAGAAGAAATAAAGATAAGGCGTGATTTGAGTGTTTTCGGTAATTGAGGTGTTTTGTGGCGTTTTCCGCTTTGATATGTGCGTGCGATATCTGAGGGTGTTTTCCGCAAACTCGTGGAAATAAAGCAATAAACAAGCATGATGAAACAAACAACGTCTATCGCAACGGAAAGAACGCTGTTAACAGTCGATCGCATGTTTTTGCATCGCAAATATTTTCGAATGCAAGTCAAATGTTTTTGTAGTTTTTTAAACTGTTGCCACAGTTGGCGCTGTTGCTTAAAAAAGCAAAAATCTGCGCTCTCATAATCCCCTGATGTTTGTCCAAATCCGATTTTGCTTACGTTCGCATTTTCGCGCTGAAGAAGCCTCGATTTTCATTTCTTTATTTTGTCCCTCGTCATTTTCCAATTCCCTTCACTCTGTTTATTTACCAAATACTGTCTGTACGTTTTCAGCGCTGCAAATATCAGAAGGGATGGGGGTAAAGTGTGCGTATGCAATTCTGATAACTAGGAACATTCATTCGTTTTCGCTATCTTTTCCCTCATGGATATTTGCAAATGCACTTCAAAAATCTATTCAAAACTCAATCAACTCGCAAAATGCAGAAATATAATTTGATATGTAAATTATTTATTGTCATGCGAAAATGAAAGGTAAATGACACAGAAATTTCGCTCGTCACTTGTTGTTCTTTGTTTGTCGGCCATTTTGCATTTCTCATTTCATTTGTGTTTTCTTTGCGCCATCAGCAAACAATCTTCAGTGGCGGTTTGTCTGTTTCAGTGTTTCCTTGATGTATGCAATACACTTGGCGTAACATTTCAGCCATTTTACTCAAGTTTTTCATTTTCATTTCGCACAAAACGAATATTTTCCGTTTCGTTACTTTAGTCTTCTTCTAGGAGTTTTCGCCGTTTTCGCGCTTCAAGGAAGCGTCTTCGTTGTCGTAGTGTGCGAATTCGAGCGACACTAATTTGGAAAAATGCTCCAAATGCATCAGATGACACGGAAGTTGCAACTGTCTGCATCATGCAACGTTGTAAAAATAGAAATTGCAATTGGAATATTCAAAGATTGGCGGAACTGTCTCGCTACCGAAAATAAGTAAATTAAATTGCAGAAAGTTACACGAAAAGACAAAAAAACTGAAGGCTCTAGTTGGCAAAACTAACAAAAGACGACACAAATGACAAGCGAATAACGGAACTTTTTCTTCAGTTCTTGAGCAAATGACGACACGAAAGAAAATAAAAAGGAAGCACAATTAGATGACAGCAAATTCTGTTTCCATTCAACTCGGGGCAAAAACGACAACGATAGAAAAGACTCGCGTACAATATTTGTTGCACTCAAAGTACTTTCTAGTTTCCTGTACATTTAACTTAATTTCGTTCCTTTATTGCTGCGCGCACTCCTTTTGCTTCATTTTGCCCTCAACGTCGAATATGAAAAAAAATTATATTGGAAAACATTTCGAAAAATCCAGTCGTAAAGTTTGTAATTTAACCAAAACGGGGACGCAAACGATAAAAAAAACATTCTGCAATCGCATCCTGATCCTGATCCTGGCGAGAGGAGAGTGCAGGAGTGATGAGTTAAAGGTTGGTCGTAGTAACGAGCTTTATGGAAAAACTCGGCGCAGCTTTAAAATGAAAAACGCTTTGCTTTAACCGCTTTGCCAGTTAGCTGGTTGATGAAAAATGAAAAATGAGCGCGTAGCAAAGACTAAGTACACGTGTAGCGTCACAAAGAGAACAAGAAAACATCAAAACAAGATGAGCGAAGCCCAAAAAATTAATAACTGCTGCTACCTAAACATCAGATATTGTTTGAATATGAGTAGCGGTCGGAAAAGTCATAAAGTTACCGCACATCAAACCAGCAAGTAAAAGTAAAGTTTCAACAACAACAATTACGAGTGAATAATTAGCTAACATAAACGTATTGTCTGTTACACCAGGTGAAATTGCAAATTGAAAAACTCAATCTCATGATGGAAATTTCGTGTTTTCAATGTTGCGGTATAAACCTCCGTAAAAAGTTTTAATTTGAATCTACGATGGTTTTAAACACCAGTAATACCTCAAGAGAATCATAAAAATTAATAAATGTATAATAGCCGAAGTTTTCAAATATTTTTAAAAATAAATTCGTGAATTTATGAATTTCTAAAAAGCTTAGTAACAATTCAAAAGCGTTGTTGTTGCTCGACTCGAGTCGACTGGAGTGAAGACAAAAACACACGTGACACACTGTGATAATAAATGGTTTCGGTAAACATATCTTCCAGATGGAATTATGGTTGTCGCAAATGATTGAGTGAAGGTTTCGTCGTGCGGTGTCTGCTCAACACTCATCTCTGCATTTCTAGCTACCTTTCCGTAGTTCACTAAACTCTACAAGGTGTTAAGCACAACAAGTAGTTTTTAATGGGTTTGCAAGCAAGAAAAATGTCAAACGCTTTGTATGAAGCGCATCAGTTGCGAGCGATTACGAGTTTGCGTTACTTGAAGCGGGGAATGAATGAACGTTGACACTTTTTTCCGCAGCAATAATTTTATTTTCGTTCTTTGAGCGAAAATATATAAGAACTAGAAACACATGATTTTCGATTTTTCTACTTCAAAAAATGTTTTTTGCAAGAATTCGGAAAATACTAATTGCAATTGAAAATTTAATGAGCTTACATTTTGCAATATTTTGATTTTTTGCAAGAATTTTTGATATCTTGAATTTCTGCAAAATTTTGACTAAAAAAAACAGAAACCAAATTTTACAAAAATCAAGAATTCTTGAATAATACTTGATCTTGATATTTATTCTGATAAAACCCTAAAAAAATGAACATTGAGTATGAAATAGCCATCGGGAATTATCCCGCCTATGAGATTATAGATTATCACCGTCGAGGCATGCAACAACCCCTTCAGGCAATGCCTGAACGCGAAATTAATATCGCGGATTTAGACCGTTAACGTTGTTAAAATAGGTGAGGTGCGAAATTGGCTTCGTAATGAGTGTCAGTGGCGCAACCACCCCCAACCCCCAAACTACACCGCACCACATTCACTTTAGCTTGTTGTACAGCGGTGAGGGGGGCGGTTAGAAATGTACGCTGTAATGGCAAACTGAATCGTATTAATGCAACGATACGGAATATTAAGAGGGGGCGCATAATGTTGTGGAATCTCGGCGCGTGAAACAGGAAGCGGCGCAGGGGTGACGATAAGAGGCAACGTTCAGATAATGCTAATGGCATTGTGTAACGTTTCGACGATGGAAATATTTTCAAACCGCAACACGCGCCCTCTGCGAAACAGATGGAAACAAAGGGGTGGCCAGGTTGTCACTACAACATCCGATTTCAGTCAATTTTCGCTATCTCCACTTGCAAAATTTCAAACTTGTAATTTTTGCCTGGATGTGTACAACCCTTGCAGAATGTTGTAACGTCTTGCTCGAACCTTGGGGCATTGATTACTTAATGTTAATGTTCGCAAAAGGGTTGCTCTTAATATGAACACAGGCGAACAGCTTTGACTGTACGAAAATGCCATGTTACTTGCCAATTATCGGCTTGATTTCATTACTTACCTTCCTAGATGGGCGCAGATTACCATCAAAACGATTATGTTTCGATTACACAATTAGCAATTACCCAAAATTGAACAAAAAAATTAATAATAAACAAAAGTAGAGAAAAACGATCAATCATGGGGATTTTTGTCGCTAGTTCATTATTCGACGGATTTTTTGACATTTTTTAACATCGCCCGAATGCCCTCAACAACATCCATTGGACTAGACGAAGCGATAAATTGATAAAAGATAACAACGCGTTTTTCACTGCATGCATAGTGCGCGCATGTTGATGCGACCCGATCGTTGTCGGTCGTCGGACGTGTCAATCAAATTTTCGGGTTCTTTTCATCGTTTTTTGTCGTCGTTTTTGTTACATTTCGACGGCGCATGCATGTATATTGGCAAAAATAAGGGTGTATCATATTTCACTTCAGACCCTAATCTATTATGTATGTGGATTGAACGAAAAGGACTTTTTATATTGAATACAAGATTAACTGCGCTCTTCATATCTTTCTAGTTGCTTCTTGTAAATCTTTTCAATAATGTCGATTTTTTTACGCAGACGGAATAGATGACACTCACCTGTAACAAAAAAAAAACTAAATCAAAATCTGAATTAGTGCTGTGAATTTACACGATGATCGTATTCGGCAATTCGATTTTGAAAATAGTCGAATATTCGATTAGTTTCGAATAATCACAACATTTTTTGGTTAACATTAAGATTCCTGATGGTTTTGAAAATCCATAAATCAATTGTTATAAAACTACATTAATAGATAATTTTTAATTTTATATTTGACTAAAATTCACAGCCTTAATCCGAATTCTGAATGGTAAAAAATGAACTTTTGAATTTTTTATTCGGTTAGTTCCGTCAGTAAAGTATGATTATGTCGAAATTGAATAGAAATGAACAACAGCACAACAATCGAACGCAACGAATAATAATAAAGCTCCAACC
>JARJDT010016001.1:0-30899 GCA_030264655.1 Leptusa sp. GC000079
CCATCTATTAATCAGAATCGTAAATTTCAGTAATGACCTAGGGCAGAAAGTAGAACTTTCCACCCTGCTTTTGGGTCATTACCGAGGTACTTTCTATCGAGGTAGGCGAAAAAATATATTGTTTAATTTTCTAATTAATCATTGTTAAATAAAGTGTATGTGTTACCTTGTTTAATTGGCGAAACATGTTAAAATACCCGGAAAAAGTGCGCGTTTCTGCAAAAGAATAAATACTGAAATTAATGCAAATGCAAATAAGCAATAAAAACGTATTAAATTAAGCAGGAAATTTCGCTGAAATCGCATCAGCGTCGTCGGCGGACGCATATTGGCGTTAATAATTGTTTTATCGTCTAGAAATTATGTAATAAAAGTGCATGAGCCGTATGTAAGTGTAATAATAACGCGCCATGGCAGCGATTTAAATAAAGGGGGTGCAAGATTCATGATCCCGCAGTTATGTGTTTATGATAATCTGCTGCAAAAGACAAGAGGGCTGCTCCGAACGCATCAAAAACGAATTAACTCTCCGCAAGCCCATTTTCTCAGTGGCCTGCGTGTAATTTTTCATGCCGGTTAAAAAGAGAAACTTGCGAATTCGTGGAAGTCTCCAGGTGTCAGCGTGACTGATGACCCCCTACGTCACTTCCTCTTATTGATGCCAAACCACCAACACCTAAACGCATGAAAAACACGAATACCATAAAATACAAACTTGGCTGTCACTGTGCGAAGAAGAAAAGTGGAGGTAGTGCTGCTGCAATTGAATGAAAAGGTTCCATTCATACGATATGTGTGCTTGGAATGCAACGAAAAGAAAATAAATGACAAAGTAATTTTGGCCAAGGCTCTCACGAAGCGTATTAATTACTTAATGAACATTTTCCGACTATTTGCAAAACGACAAAAGTCAGTGCGTTGCGATATTTGCGGTAGCTTTGACCCTCCTGGCCAGACATACTTGCAATCTCCAAGGGCCAAACCCTTCTTATTAATATCTAAAGGTCTCTACAAATGTCAATCTTTTAATTAGTCACTGCGATATTAAGTTTTTTTAACGACTATACGAAACTATTCCCAAATGACAACAACTGTTAGAAGCTAAATTTTAAAATGGTAATAAATTAAAATCACAAGAAGTGTAAAAGTTGTTTAATGGTTTTCGAAACCTAATATTTCGCAAACTCATATGAAGCGTTTTCCGAGATTTCCGAGCAATATATCTTCGAAAATGTAATGCTTTGCAGTGACATATATCCTCGGATGGGGTGACAACCCCATGGGGCGATTGGCACGGGCTGCCCTCCTTTTGTTATCGTTCAGGTAAGCGACGCGCACCTGGACTCATCTTTCTATTTTTCGACAATATGAAACCTAAACGAATGCTCGATTTTTTCGTTGACACCCGCGCACACATTTCTCGAAGCTCAAACAAAATCTAAGCACCTGGTGCTTTGTAAGACGGTAAAATTCGCGCGCGATATAAGTACCAAAGTGAATTTCTTGGAGCTTCGAGGTCGACCCAACCAGCTGGTCGGCATGTGGCAAAATCAATATGGAAACCTAGCGTCGCTGCCCGGAACCTGCGCCATTGTTGTAACCAACTTCCTTGTCTGGCGTTGTACAACTCTAGAGTGTCGACGTCATGAACGAACGAGTCAAAATATCGATTTCGGATATTTCGCACATCGATGGATTTCCCTATGCGCGCGGCTATTATATCAGCATAACAATGGAGGCGAGTTTTACAAAAGCGAGCCGAATTCAAGTGCATCATTGTTTGGCTGACTCGAATTGTCGTATGTGTGTCGAAATGCAAATTTCCAACTCGACATTTCAATGCCAAAGAGTGTTTAAAGAGCGCGCAACAGGCAACAGTTGGACATGCAAATTTTCACAACAAACATTTCTCCACATTTCTCAATTATTAAATGTTGTTTCCTGCTGATTGCGTAAAGAAACAAGAAAATAGAGAGCCAGCCATTAAGCGGCTGCGATTGGATAAGAGAACAGCACACAGTGGCATCCAGCAACACATTTTCCGATTTTCCTGTCGGCTTCGGGAAAGTCGATGCCCGCCGTGTACGCAAGCGTCGTAACGATCCAGTGGGAGCGGACAAAAGCCGTGGCGGCGGCAACGGGGGCAACGACGAGATGCTGGCTGGCGTGCATCGAAAGAGAAATTGAATACTCACAGCAGCACATAATAGAAGAGAGACCCCAGAGCTATGCAAATATGTTTACGATGGCATGACGTAACGACTATTGTTAACATATCATTGATTGTTAAGTTCATGACCTGCACTACTACCACACAAAACGAGCATTTTGTTGCTGGCTGCAAGTGAAACACTTGAAAAAGGCTCAAATGATTCGAAATTGAGGGCAATGTCTCACTGGCACAAATAACCTAAAAAATGAACTACTCAAACTCAAGTTAGGCCACACACCGAACACGAATGCTAGTTGGCGTAATAATTATTATGACGTCGTAATATATAACCCGACAACAAAACGCGCATCATTCATCTCGCTATGCATACATTTCGCACGTAGCTAGCTGCCTGCTATGCACATAAATTCAGCAGTAGCACGGGCAAAGACAGTGCCTGCCGCTTGTTGTGCTATATGTGAATTTATTACAGCAATGATTGTTGTTAGTCGAGGGTGGAAATTGCCTGTAATGAATATCAAAGCGCAATGCTATGATGATGATGATGGGCTATACACAGCGCAGCACAGCAGCTATGACGACTACTTAAAAGTCTGGTTTGGAGATTTACGTGCAGTGCAGGAGCAGCGTGACCATAAGCAAATTTTCAATATCATATTATAGTATGTTCGCATGGGATATGAATTTAGTATCGCCTAACTAAACATAAATATGCGTGCCGTATCCTAGCATGTCAAATTGCGATTAGCAACGGTGCTGCTTTTGCTTTTCATACACACGAACAAGGCAAGGGCTTCACACTTGCAGATCATTCCTTGTGTCGTTTCGTTTTTATTACATTTATAACACGATAGGAATTGAACTATACTGATGGTGTTGATATAAATTAGAAATAATCGAATCAAACATGAACACGCATGAAGAAAGAGCAACATAGGTAGTCCATTTAAGAACTAGCACTGCACGGCCCAAATTTGTAAATTTATATGAAAAATGACGGGACGATTTGGATTTGGTTATACATTGAGTTATCTGTGGTTATACAGTTAATATCAAAAATGTTGGCAAATTTAATAATAAATTGTAATATAAACAAATCTTAGCCCAACATTAATAATTGTTAAAAAATTTCTTAAATATCTGTTCAAACCATTATGTACGATTATTTTAATCACCGGTTATTGCCGGTGACTCACCGGTTAAAAATTTAAATTTTCGCTGGTAATTTACAGTAGTGCCAACGTGACACATTTTTCGTTCGTGTAAACATGCTCGAATCTCATTCTAGTAGAGTCGTTGTCGTTGGTATAGAGTTAAACCTTAAATTCTGATTTGGTTTTGGCATTTTTTGTGTTAACGTGGTTTGTTGTATTTGTACGCGCGGTGTTTTACATTGCATTGCAGAGTTCAGTGCTGATGTTGAAACGCGCTGCATTTTTTATCCCAGCGCCGAGGTCGTAAATCAAAGAGTCATTAGCTATTAAAAGGGGTACAGAGGTCCCTTCTCGCTATCACTCACTACCCAATGCTTGCGCTCGTGTATGCGGAGAGAGTGTAGACACGTTCATTTGTCTAAACAAAGCGCGCCGCCGCTCCGGCCGGGTACATTAATCAGCGCAAGACTGTTCGGGCCCCACAACCAACACGCCAACGCACACACCCGCGTTGAGGGAAATGCCCTTACTTTGCCTGGATACCTACAGCATTCAGCACCCAACCCCGGGACACCACCGAACGCACCAATGATGGAGCGCGGAGCAGCGGCAGGAAGAGCAGGACCTCTCCATGTTCACGTTCCTATAGTCTTATGCCCGTGCCCGTGCCTTGAACGTACTCACGGCATGAGTGTGTGGAGGTGGTGTGCATACATATGTATGTTAGGTATGTACAAAAGGATCGATCCGTTTCCGCTTTACTAAATCGTTACTCAATGTTCGAAACACCACCGAAAACTTCATAATTCAAATACACATATCTACTGAAATTTCAGCTCTCTACAGGCTTATGTAGAATAGAAAATACTCAGTACACCGTTTACAATAAATACTAAACGAAACTCATAATTGTCTGAAACTATTACTTATACGGTTGCAGAAATCAAGAAAGTTTGTTAAACAACGAATAAATTAACACAAGCAAACATAAAAAGCAAGAATAGAATAACCAAGGAATCGTTGCTCGGTTATGCCGAAGCCGAAGTAATGTACGCTGCGCCACCTACAACTGTTAATGTGAACTGACTGCAGAATATCTGCACTGTTTCTACATCGTGGCGACCTCTCGTAACCACTACTTGAACTGCAGCATTATCAACAACACGAACTACAGAGAATTTCTGCATAGCATCATGGAAACGTGGAAACGTAACAAATTAAGCTTTATCTATTCATTCTTGACCTTACCAATTCTCCATTTCTAATTATGATATAATAACTAATTATTCATCGTAGTAGATAATGATATGCGAAATTATACCCTAAATGGCCTGTTGCATGCATGGCTATCGTTTAAAAATCTGTAATTTCAAGGCAGCACACGTGTTGCTCATACAGCAAAACTCTACAGCGTTGTCACTTTTACTCGCAACACAAACGCATCGAAATGTACAGACAATTTATCAGCAATTTTAACAAATATTTGCCTATGGTGACGGTATCTTATCAACAACTACTATTTGCACTGTTATGAGGCGTATTATGATTTCCAACACGCGAACCATCATCCTAATCTATTTTTAACCGCGCTGCGGTTTGCGTGATGTGCGACAACACGGCAACGTTGTTTTCAGTTGTAGTCTCCTTGTCGCCCTTGAGGAGAGAACATCACACGCTACATTTCTTTGCATTTTCGTTTCGACGACGGCGTAGTTCCCTCCAAGAAACTCGCAAACAGCTGCCGTTTCCTATGCCTTAGCGCGTGCTTAGCGAAATTCGTACGTTGCGTACGAAACATTTGTGCCGCCTCTCGCGTGGAGAAGTCCGAAGTCGTAAGAATAGTGTGTGTGTTCGTTTTCGTTTGCATTGCGGCTGTGGATTTACACAATCAGCATTCAAAAGCGTAAGTTCAGGTTGCAAATATTTATCATTATCTTCAAATATTAGACCATTAGACGAGAGTTTCGTAGTTGTAATTTGAAACGTTTGCCTCGTTGTGCCCTGTTGTGCCTGTTGCATGCGACGCGTAAGCCTGAATAGCGACATTTGAGTTTATCAGTATACTCTATGGGTAAATGAAACAAGTAATAACGCAAATACACGACATGCAAATTATTGGTGCACGTACGCGCTTTATGCTGCTTCGCACTCATAAAGTCCCATTTCACATTTGTGGACGTTAGAAAGTACCGTAATTGCTATAACAATGCTGAGCAACACGCGTACTGCCGTACGGAACGGTGCAAGTGCAGCCAGATACGCAACAAATAGCAAACAACAACATTACGTATGCTGCCAACCTATATGCATATATTACGCATGGAGACGCTACTATCAAATAGCAAACTAACGCCTTAAAACTTGAAACCAAATTGAATGAGCTTAAAAATGAATAGACAATAATAATAAATGAAGTAGCCATTTTATGTTTTGTTTTTGTTTACTGTATTTCTTACGACTTGATAATTATATGACTACATATATCTCTCGGTAGTGTTTATTTTACATGAAATACGAGATTTTAGGCCATTATCGCATTATCAGTATAGCATGTTTGATCAAGTCAAATTTAAAATGCGGAAACGATAAGATAGCTATGATAAATCCCGCGTTTCTTGCTAATTTGTTCCTATTATACAATTTTACTCGTCACGTAGGCACTGACTGCTGTTTGCTTACATATTCAAATCAAGACTTGTTAACCAACTATTTGAAGATATCTCTCTCTATGCTTAATTTTTACCTGATAATATCGTAATTTGTGAACTATTTATTTATATGTATGGTCTAGACGAGACTTACCGCTAAAAACAAACGAAATCAAAAATACTGTGCACGGTAAACTACTATTCAACTCTATTTATGTTCAATCGTTCTAGTCGACGTTTATAGGTGGCGCTAGGGGTCTCATTTTAGATTTGATATACAGATTATCTAAATTTTCAAAATTAATTTTGTGAATTTTTGCGTAATTTTGTATTAAATAACAAGAATGAAGAATTAAATTTTGAACTGTTGTTAAATTTAAAATTTTAGTTGGCGAATTGCTGTTCGAGAAGAACACGTCGCCATTACACACATCTCCTGCACGTAAAATGACAATAACGGTAGCGATGGCGCTTTCTGGTTTGGAGCCCGAGCAATGGAACGACGGCCTCAAGGACATTTACATGCAAGGCTCAATCCTCTTCCCCAAAAGCCCCAGCACTCTGTCGATAGCGTCATCGAGCGCTTCCTCCTATTACTCGCTGGAGAGCGGCATCTCCTCAATGTCCCCCGATTCCGCGGCCTATCTGAACCTCAACCACTTCATCAACGACATCGACAACTTGGGCCTCGACGGCTTCGTGCACATTCAGGCCAATAATGATCAAGCTTCGCGAGGCAGCAAGGCAGTTTCGCTGACGGATGTCGTCCAAGAACTGGAAGCAGTGCTCGAACAAACAATCAAGCAGCCGCCGATCGGCACGCCAAAGATGAAGAAGGACGAAGAGGAGATGCAAGCGAATAAGGTGTACACACAGGTAAGTCATCAGGGCCGCGACCTCCTGAATCTCTTCGCGAACATTAATGGAGGCTGGAAATATCAGACGAGCGTCCTGCCGGAGGGCGTTCATGGTTTCTACTTCGACAATCGATCTCAGTATTCGCGTCTGCAGGACGCGTATCCGCCGAAACACACAAAAGCTCCGTGCAAAGAAAAAGACTGCGCCTTTGTTGAAACGATTTACTTCTGAAGCACGCACCGAAAGCAAGCGAAACTAACCAAAAATCATCGATCGGGTGTTATCATTAACAGTCGGGCTTTTACAAATTCATATTGACAGATCTACACGTTTATATACAAATTTGTGATAAGAGGCAATATTTTTTTATTATGCATAGTTAAATTAGACGATAACGAGTTTGCCAAACGATTGTTGGCATCACATTAGCTTCACGAACCATTAATACAATTGTCCACAATTTCTTACTAGTCGTTGGCATTTTATCCTCACCACACCATTTCCAGGCGTAGTTCAGAAAAGATCAATTGTATTTCAGAATTTATCATTTGTATGTCGGTTTAGTCAAATGAACTTCAGAAAGCGTCAGCATATTAGTCTAATGTATTTGCTTTCCGACATACATTTGACTAAACTGAAATACAATTGACACTTTCTGAAATACGTTTGACTAATCAGAAATAAAGTTGATACTTTCCAAAATCAAGTTGTTCAATTCTGAACTACAGTTGGTAATGGTGTAGGTGAATAGCATAAACTAACCTAAAAATGATTGGCGACTTGTGCGCTATTTTTCGATCAATTTATGACGGCATAATCTCGATTAATGACTAAATTTTACATTAAAATGAACTGAGTACTAATATATTTTTAGTGTATCGATAGACAAACAATTTGCCAAATCATATCTAATATCTGATATTGAATTTTATTGTTGTTATTGCGAAATCGTAAGTTAGTTAAGTTTAAGTTTTAATTAAGAGAGTGGTACAAATCAATACAATATGTCATTACAAGGTGTTTCCATTGCGAAAAAAGCAGTGAAAATAACGAGTAACAGATCAAATTCCATGAGAAAAGCAATTGAAACACTTTGTATATTTTTTCTTTCTTTCATTTACGATTTGAATATTTCTAGTTGGATAATTATTATAGAACGCATATAACGAGATAAGTTACCTATCAATTTTAATTTTAAGATAAACGACAACATTTGAAAAGAAACAAATGTAACGCTAATTAAGTTCTTTTTGTGATTAATTATTTGTGATAACTTGTTTAATTTGTTTTCTTTAATTGTTAGTACACATAAACTGCGCGATTACACACATTTTCACCTCAGATTTTCACTTAAATGCTGAAGAAGTTGTACCTATTGTTAATTATTGTAATACTTGTCAACAATGTGCCTTAACTGAAAATATCAATTTGTATCAAGAGGAAGAATATTTGTCTATCTAGTCTTACTAAAGTCACAAACAGAAAGACATTGTACTTAAAGAGATGCAACTTATTGTTAGTATGGTTGTTGTACTCTTGACTTGAATGTGAAATTTTGATATTTACCTTAGCTATACTTAAACTTGATGATTGTTTTAGCATTTGACATAAACAAAGTGATTTTAAAATGTATTAAGAAACGATGTGAATAATTCCAGGACAGACAATGACAATATGTATTTTTATTAATTAAATTTATTTCAATTGCAAGAAACAGTAGGAAGTTATTGTAATAATTTCGTTTTACTATTATTAAATATTTGTTTCATATCGGGCGTATTTTAAAGTTAAATTTGCAAAGAGAATTTTTTGAATGTTAGCTTAAGTGTCGAATGCGTTGAGAAATGAAGAATTGCAGTAGCTTGCGATTAGACCTGTAGTAATAAGACTGCGGCATTATATTAACTAATGTTTGATGATGTGGCAACAAGTGAAAAATGCTAATACATTTCTCGTTATTTATATTTACACCCAAGAGCTATTTTATTTCTAGTTGTAACCTCAAAAAATCCTGTTTTTTAATTTTGTGGTACAGAATTTCAAGAAGGTAAGTTGAAGTGCAATTTCCAAAATTTCCAATGAATTAATATGAAAAATTACACATCCTTATTACTTCGTGGTCGTAAGTAGTATACCTATGTAGAGATTAGAAGTGTACGTGATCATGAAAATTTTCGGTCGAGATTTTGGTGGATCTCCACGAATTCATACACTCAATGATTCACCACGAAATCGTGGGGTGACCACATCAATTTCTTTTGTTAGTGTATGTGCGTGCTTTAGTTGTGGTTTTGATTGTGATTAACAGCGTAAATCGTGCGGGGTTGGCATACGCGTTTCATAAAACTATTACGACAATCCGCATATATGCATTTACCCCTATAGAGACATAGATTGGCAACAAAAGAACAATATAAGCAGGGATGATAATGCGATTGGGGTGCGGATTATTACATATTTCACGCGTAATAAAATCTCTGCCCACGGTTAGACTATAGTTTTATTTTAAAATTTCAACATTTTCACTTAATTCACTGAGAGAAAAAAGCGCGCGCATAATGGGGACAAAAGAATATTTTCATGACATTTGCAATTGTTTTCCGCTTCACAATCGCGTCAGACAATACGTTAACGATTTTTCTATTGTATATCTTCCTGCTTAGTGCGCTTTTGATAAAACTGTAGCGAGCCAAAGAGGATAAAAGAAAAATAGACAAAACGGAGAGACAACAAAAAGAAACATAAAAACGCAAAGGTTAATGAGGTCAAGGATATGATGAAAAGCACATTTATCACATTTAAAATGTCTTTGATTATGTATTTGAATATTTTTACGTTAAGCACACAAGCTGGAAAAACCTGCGAACGCCTGAAAACCTTTCCGCCAAGCCAACAACTAACAACTCGTATAAAGAGTGCTGTGCAGTGTGCTGGTGCTGGAGGAACAAAAGACAAGTCCGCATCATGGCAAACAACGCGCAACAATGGCCAAGATAAAGAATAGAAACAAAAAACTTATTGTTGTAACGCGCGCTGCGCTCGTTGACGAACGATGGCCTGCATTGAAAGCAAAAGACACAAAGACAAGGGCCTTGATCCGCCTCTAGAAGAAGAAAAACTAATAAAAGTGCTACAAATATTTAATTAAGAAAAAATTTTCGCGATTTGTTCCAATTTTCGCCGCAAATGGCGCGCGGGCCCGTGTTTATTGTTAGGTTAGGTTTGCAACGCACGTTATAACATTGACGAAAGCCGAAAACAATAAAAAACTTTCTTTAATGTCGACTGCTATTGTCTTTCAATGCCAATTCAATTCCGTCTTTTGTGCTATCATGTCTGTGTTGCAAATACCGAGTGAAGCACATTAACAAACAATTAAATATCAAATCTGATGAGCGACATACGTAGTTCCCTATTTTGCTCGCTTTTCCAGTCTCAGTTTCCTATTCATATACCTATTATTCCCATTCGCATTGCCAGAGGACGCAAATAAGGATGAGTTTTCATTTGATTATGAACAATGGAGGATGGAACAATGGCGCCGCTATGAGAATGCATCCCAAGTATCTTATACATTTATGCTATACCACCATTCTATTCACGTACACTTTAAATCAAATACCAAATATTAAACTCTTATTAACATAAAATACATGATAAATTTCAATATATTTCTGACAGATGGCAGCACTGGAACACCGTAGCCGATATAGGTAAATCGGAATAACATCGAGTTTGTCTATCTCTTCTTTGGTACGAGCACAATGCATTGAGTGGCACTACTCTTACTAGTGGCGCATGATGAGTCATATACTGGATCCTACGCCGACTCTACCATAGCGGAATTTTAATGTTTCAAATATAAAGTAATTGAATGAAATGAATAAAAATGTTAGAAGATATCATGATGATGATCAGGGTATCTGATTCCGATTTTGAATTATTTGAATGTCTTCCTTTCCTCCTCGGAGTTAGCTTAACATTGGCGGAACAATGGCGCGCACTGTCCATTGTTTCATTCAAGATATTCTTTGAATTGCTCTTTAGTATCTTTGGTATTAGCATTAAAAGCAACGCAAAAGCCGCCCCCTTTTATTTACTTTACGATTAGGCATCGCATCAAGCCATCAGCCAAGCAAAAGCAACATTACTACTAAAATAAAGGCGCGTTTTCTGTCAGTTTCAACGAACAATTCACACAAATACATTATTCCTTGCAATATCTCTTAATCCGTATTCATGGCTTTGCCTTGCCTACTTGCTTTTAGCTCTAAATCTATAAATTACACATATCTTGATATGTTTCGCCCAGCAAGAAAGAATAAAATGGCGATGGGGCAATTAAAATAAATGAAATTAACGCCATCTATAGTTAATCTACTCTACTATTCATCATCATAAAAGATCGCCATTAATGTTAAAAGGACGAAATTAACACAAATTTCCATCCCATATTTGTCTGCGTTGATGTCCTTCCTCTCAATATTCCAATTTCAATCCTTCCTCGCCGATAACGTAAAACAATTGAATTGCGCGCGTGTATTCGAACGAACGAATTTCGCTCGCCATGAAAAGCAAAGGATAACACAATAGAAATTGCGGTAATGTTGGTGTCGGTGATTGTTGAATGCGAGGCGGGCGAGCGGCCGCCAGCAAGGCAGCAAGACACAAGAGAAAGAGATCGACAACGCGCGCGGACAAAGCGACGACACCCTTTCATCACCAAGGAGATATGATGGCGTATTGTTTAGCTAAACAATAGGCAACTTTTGTTGTCAATGCGGTGACATGCAAAGAAGTCATTTTACTCGCTCCTCTCCATTTTCCATTTTCGGCTCTGCGATCGACGCTTTTATCCGCTTTCAATAACGTCAGGCAAGTTTGTTGAAAACTGTCCCAGATGCGAATAACAAGATGGCGTGCGGCTTAGACCATACCGTACTAGACAGGATGAAGGGTTCGTTGACGGAAGCCAGCAGAGGGATGTTTACGTTTGGCACGCCTTAGATTCAGGCAACCACATATGCACGGACGTGTCGGTAGCGGAAGTACCAAATATAAACAAGCCCGCAGTCGGCTACTGGCTTCACCTCATCACGTAGGTTTGTATGCAGTTGATATGATTCCCTCTAGTAGTAAATGCTCTAAGGCGCGCGCGTGCACGGAAAAAAAAGTTGTCAAGAAACAAAGTGAAAATGTTGCTATAAGTTGTTGACGCTTTCTAAAGCAAACTTTTTTCGTTTGAAAACGGGGGAGTTTTCTATGCGCTTCCATTAACGAACAACAATACAACCCCAAAATGCACTTTTTATTACTTAATAACATGGAATCTAATGTCTCAATGCTCGAATATAATAGAATGTTCGTTCCCTCGCAAACGCACAAAAGTTACAAATTCTCAATGCTACTGGCGCTATTGCCTAATAGAATATATGAAAGAAAAGTTTTGTATTTATATTTACCCTTCGCATGTGTTGATCGCTCGGTTTTGTATGACGTCATTGCTGCTTCTTCACACTGAAACGAAAATTATTAAATTGTAAACATTTGAATATTAAACAAGCTAGAGTAAAGTCAAGTTGAAGCGGCTTATACGTCATTAATCGATTATCACATGGGTTAATATACCGTACTGTCCATCTGATTTGAAAACTAATGAATAATAATTGAATTTTAACAATATAGAATATTTCTTATATTTTGGTCGAAACATACAATTATTATTACTTTTCTAAAATGTCTAACCATACTGTATATTGCGTAATTTTGTTGGAACATCGAATGTTTGCAATTCAAATGAATTACTCTAACGTCATTGCCCTTTTGTGTTTTGTTTATTCTCATTAATCATTGATTTTGAGCAATAATTGCAATTAATGCGTAAAGAGTTTCTCTGCCGATATGCAGCAAATTATAAGTTAATTTGATCGACTTTTGTGAAACTGAGTGTGACAATAGGTTACCACTTATTCAGTTTTCAAGTGTTTGCGAGGTAAGCGTTTTATGAAATTGAGTTTGTATGTTGTTTGGCAACCACGAATTGTATGACATCACTTCGTATAGATGACGTATACGCAGCTAAAAGATGAATTTAGTGGAACTGTTTTTCTGATTCGGAAACAGGACGAACAGGAGCAAGGACAGGATAACGACGACGATGGCGGGAGTAAAGAGTGGAATGGGGATGCAACAGGTGTTGAAGTGGTAAGGAAGCAATGTTATGTTGTGCTAATTCAAGCATGTCCTCGAAGATTCCACCATTTTATATTCCTTTCTGAATATAATTGATACACTTTATTCGTTGTTGTTGTTGATTAACAATGAACGAATGAATGTAACAAGTGCAAATCGAGCTCTTTTTGTAAGTTTGAATAGTCGCCAGCGAGCAGTAGATAATTATTCTGTTTTGTTAGAATTACGAATTGCGATTGTGTGCTATTGTATGAAATTTCTATTGCTCTACGCTATAACGCTATTGATGTCTAGCACGTCGTCGTTATTCGTTCGTAATACACGTTATAACAAACCGACAAAAGATGCTGTCACGCTGCGAGCGCCTTCGTATCACAGCACAGCAGCTTTTTTGTTATTCTCTACTAACATGCCCTCTAACAGCATACAAAATTCCATTTCCATTGGATTTGTGATTGTGTTTATTATTGGCATTCATAAATTCATATTTTCATTTCGTATTCACATCAAGCGAGTGTCTATTATCAAATTATCATCATCATCGCAGTTATTATAATGAAATACAAGTGGCAACTCATGGGCTACGTTCCTAATCAGTCGGTAATGGTAAAGTAAAAGAAATAAAACTTTTGCACGCGTTATCCTTATCCGATTACCCATTACTCCGACTTTCGGAACGGGGCCATGGTTTACGCGCCTGGTACATTGGGTTGCATACAATTGCGGGTGGATTTTAAAATAGAATTAATTGTTTTCTCGCGTTTATTGTTGTTATTGGCGCGTTATTGATGTTATTGCCGATGCGATGAAGGTGGAAAGTGGAGAAGAGGACTTGTATAGAAACTCGTCTGTATGTCATCGCGTACTCAAATTATTACACAATGGCCTCATGAGCACTGCGAGCGGTAGCGCGCCGGGCGCTTTGTTATCCGGCCGCATTGTGTCCCTGTCAATTAACCTGCATTGAACGACTATTCAGAAATATCCAAGACAATACGCCCGCCGAACTACACTCTCTCAACTCAAAACCACAGCAGCAAAGCGCGAATTCAAACATTTCCATCAGCGGCAGCCAACTTGCTGCATTCGTGCGCTATCAGAGAAAACGCACAAGGTGAAAAGATATGATAGTTATACAGAGCGCTCGGCAAACTTCTCTTCAATGGCGAATTGATTATCGATGCCTGCCTGCTATTGAATAAACTCAACGCGAAGGCGATAATTCAATATCTGTACAATTCGCATTATATTTTCATTTAAATTATTATTGATGTCGTTTGTGTGCGCACCGCAAAAGTTTTCAATGCGATTTCGTGCTCTGTGCACGCTGCTCAATACAATTGATGATTTTCAATTGAAATTATTGAAAACGCAATATATTTTCGATATATTCATAATGCAGACACGAACAAGTGCGGCTCCAATTGTCATTTATTCAACTTCATTGCTGCAAAAATAAAACATTTATTTTTTTATCAAATTTAATCAACTGTTTTAGGGGTGTAAAGTCAATGAATAGAGGTTAGGGATGTGCGAAACACGAAATCCTCGTCGAATAAAACTAATAAATTAAAGCGAAACGGATATGAAATGAAATAAAAGAAAAAAGAAAAGCGCCCAATGAAAACATAAATTTTCTATAAATGTGAACATTGCACGCACGCATCGCATCCGCAATAATAAATTAATAATAAAGTCGAAAAAGTATACAAATATTATGCAACCAAATCTAAAATGTTGAGATTTTTCAATAAAAGCACGAACGCAAACAATGAAACAGATTAATGTTTACAGTTTTTATTCTGCATATTGTTCAACACTTTTATTCTGCAGTGACAATAACGGCGCGACGCGCATGTGATATTACACGTTTTTACAACAACAATAGAAAATCTGTTGTTTGCCATGCGGCGCACGGGTATTAAAACACAAGATTACACAATAGGTGTTGCCTCTATTAACGCGACACACGCATAACCAGACCGCAAACCACCCTCCAACTCAACCAAACCACCCACAATCACACATGTTGAATGGTCGACTGAAACCACACGCGCGCATTACACATTTGCCGGCTTTCATTTCACACGAGAGAGAAGAGGTAGATTTTTATGACCCCAACACCTACATGTCATTTGAAGAGGACGCGAAAACTGAGCACAAAACCATTTCAATTTTGAATTTTTTACATTTCTGCATTAGAAAACACATTACACCTATAACGCGACATAAAGAAAAGACACAATAAGAAGTTGCAAAGGATTGTAACCATTGTAAGGAATCTTGAGAAATGTATAAAAGACAATAGACGTGGCAGTTCTTCACTTTCGCATTCCTTTCAAACGCGCACAAAGAAAGTAAACTACAATGGCGGCCAATGGCTATGCAAAAATGTCAGTTTATACTAAAGTCATCTTGAAGCTGCATATACGTCATCAATATGAAGTGACGTCATACAATTCGTGGTTGCATTGATCAAAAAGACCGTAGTGAGAATAAACGAACTACAAAATTTCAAACATTCGATGTTCCAACAAATTCACGCAACCAAATATTCACGAACAAAAAGTAGACACTGACATAACCTAACTTATCTACTACTGAGCTGAAATTAATACTGGCATTGGAAATTCAAATGAAGTTCCTCAAAGTGAAAAGTGAAGGTCCTTGCAAGGACTCTTTCCATACTCCGCTCCTTGAGCGTAACAATACGTACATTGTGTGTGCTCTCGGCGAAGAACGAACGAGGACGCCGTTCAGCAACAATAGACAGAAAGGCGCGCGCGAAAGAATTGTTAGGATTTATAAAGAATAATAGACGCAATGGCAATGCTATAGGTGGAAGCATAAAAGGGCGAAGCAGTGAAAGAATGTGAATGCACCGGCCCTGCTTGCGCTGCTGCTTGGTGTGATATAAAAGAAGTCACTTTGGTGTAATTGTGTAAATAAAGGACAAAAGAGTTGAGAGGGTAGGTTAGGTTGCGCTGAATGATAGGAAACGGGAACTTCAATTCATATTCATATGAAAGGCAGAAAGCACACTAGTACCTGTCGTTTCGTCGGACTATTCACTCGTATTGTCATGCGTCATGCTTATTGTTAGCCACTTGCTAAAAGAAAAATGGCGTGCGCATTAATTAATTTGACTTAATTTAAATTGCGTTCGTATTTCTATGCGTTGCTTATTCTTCAATATACTTATGAGCATAGAAGTCGTGTTTTGTTTTCTATTCAGAAGGAGAGCCAAACATCAAGCAAGCAACATCTCCACAATATTATACGTAATATTGTTATTTAGTTCCATGTTTAAATTAAACAAAAGCTTCATTATGTAGCCTTTCTATTGGTTATAACGATATTATTCAGTTTACAATACGATATACGCCATAACATAATACAAAGTCCTAGCCTAGCCATTATTAGGCATATTCTATAGCATGTGCTAAGCTCAGAAAATGAACATTGAATTTACATTTAGATTCAAAGGATTCACACATGCCGAGCGTTACATGGAATAGATTTTAACTTTATTCACTTTGTTCGGGACATTATTGTCTGAATCTGATGGATTTGAGGATTTGTTTCGCAACTTTTCATTCACTGTTATTTCGGCATAAAGTGCTATAAGAATAAGAATTTACATGCGTAAGAAACGCAAAAACATACAAAAATTGACGTCCTTGTTTTAGGTAGACTTTGATAAAGTTTGCAGTGTTGCCAAATTTACCTAGGATTTAGCAAATTAGGTCTTTAATTTGCTGATATATATTTTTAATCGCGACATTTGGAACACCCAGTAGATATAAGCTACAGGGCGTTAATTCATGTTTATCGTTATATTAAACAATATTAAAACTATCATGAAGAGTAAGTATCATTCGTACAACTTAAAAACATAACAATGGCGAGGAGGATCAAAAGGATTCACAAATAATCTAAAGATTCATGAAGCTAACCTCAAAGTACACGAGGTATAGGTATAGAGGTTGCTCGTGATATATGTTTGATTGATTGATTGATTGAAACTATCTTATATTCGAAATACATGTGGCAACAAAGCATTTAGTCTTAAGCATGACATAATTAATTTAATTTTTTTTCCAACGCTTACTTTACAAAATTTCAATCGTGAACGGAGAATAATATCGTATGATTCAAAACTTCCTGTATTATAGTGTGCTATGCAAAAAATGTAGTTTGTCTGGCATTGTATCAATTTCATGTGAAAATTAATATTTGACGACCGATTTTCAAAAATACACATGACTTGTAGTCTATCTTTCTCTTCCATGGTATACTCTAATTCAAGAAGTTTGGAATCATACGATATCTGTTGAATAGTGTCGGGAATAGAAAAGATAAAAGAAAAGCGAAAAGGACGTTTGATGTTTCATCTGTAGAGAGAGCATTGAGCATAGAAAGAAAGCGGTGAAATAAATAATTCCATTTCACTTGTTAAAAATATCAATAGCGAATAGCGAGCGGCGCGGGCCAGCCAGATAACTGCGCTCGCCTCGCACTCGGCACTCGCGCCCGATGTGGCGCTTTTGTGCGCGCCAGATGAATATTATAAAAGGGACAAAGATTCCACAATACAAAACATACAGCACAATGAATACAATAGTGCGCGCCCGTCGTTCGTTGTATTCCGACCATTGTATACATATAATAGAACTATAGAAGCAAGCTTAATGCCATTTCAAACATGCTGTTATCAGCAGAGGCGGCGAACAAACGGTGCTTCAATACCCGCCCGCCACCAGCCACCAGCCACCAGACAGAACGATGAGGCGCACATGCACATGTGTCTCTTCTCCGCTCTTCCCATCCTGACAGCGAACAGCGTGTTTCCCAACCTCCGCAACAAGGACGAAATGTGGCTAATTGCGCGCCGTCTCCAGACGGGAAGTTGTAAATCTGCGGATCTAGTTATATCGAGGCTCTACCGCTCTACATTAACTTGAATAGACGACACCAATAGACAGCACACAGCATGGAGAAGCATTAATTCAATTAAGGATAACGCACCAACACACTCACTCATTCTCGGGGACTCAAAAAGGATCATCATATTTTTCTTCATATATTTCAAGAGCGATTCTTCTTTATTTAGAACGCTATTTTGACTTTGAAAGGATCTAGCGAGAGTGGGAGGTGGGTGGGTGGGGGGTTGATGCTAGCACCCCATCTTTATATGTATTTCTTGAGTTACGCGCATGGTTATATCTTTCAATACAGACAAACTGGGCCCGCGCTTCTTTAGAAAATGTTATGAATAAGAGTAAATTGTAGCCACAATGCAGCCTTTTGAAAATCCTCTTGAATATAGCGTTAATTTCGATTCGAATGGTAGGTGAATGTCGTCGTCGTCGACGACATCGTCGTTGCAAACTCCTTGTCCTTGTTGCATATATCGACAAGCAGCGACAAGTTTCAAAGATAAATTGTCGACGACGAAGTATTGAAGAGAAATTTGCAGTTTGCAAATGACGTACATCACCATCTCATATTGATAACAAGTATTAATTGTTTTTTTCCAAAATATGGGAGGAAAATGACTCATAGTCACACTATGGAGTCTAAATCTCATTTGTTTTGATATTTAATGTGGATTACTGTTGTTAGATGGCGCAACGTGCATTAAACAATTATAACTTTTAAAATACAACATATTTTTCTAGGATTTTTCTAAATTCAAATAAATTTATTTCAATTTAATTTAGTCGATTTTATAGTGATTTTACGGAAAATACCCTAATAAATACCCCAATTTCAAAATCACAACACCTGTCAACTTTGCTGTCAGCTGCGTCAGTACATTATTTTGTTCGATGTTTTTATTGTAAAATAGTATTTTAACTTAAATAAAGTAGGCGAAAAAGTACTGAGTGTCTCACGGGAGTAAAGTAATATGCCACCCTTCGCTTTTTTGCTGCCTTCGCTACGCTCGGGCAGACAAACAGCGGCGCGCGTCTATACTCCACTTTATTCCCTAGAGACACTATACACTATTAACTTTTAAAATACAACTAAATTTTGTAATTTGAAACAAATTTATTGAAATTATTTCAATTAAATTTGGTCAATTTTTGAGCGATTTTTCAGAATACTGTTTTAACCTAATTTCAAAAAACAAAATCTCAAGCGGCGTGTTCTGGCATTAATTTTTTCCAAATTTGACTGTTTTCTCGAAAGAAATGGATGGGCATTGGTACCAGTGGTGAAAACAATACGTGCAAATACAATAGGTGAATAGGAATAGCAAGAGCACAAGTTCATCGTCGCTTCTTGTGTTTCGCGTCATCGTCATTGCATTCATTGTATTGTATTATTCGTTATTGTCTGTCGCTCCCCGTGCGCCAGCAACAACCCGAACATCGCGTCGTCCCTTCAGCGCATTCAGCGCTTCTGCTTGTGCATTCATCGACGAATGATTGTGGTGCGGTGCGCGATTGTGAACGAATGTTACATTTGAGTGCATGTCATGGGCCTGGGGAATCATCATTTTTATCCATGACGAAATTTCGACAATGCGGAGCCGCTCATTCTTGCGCTATTCCATTCGCCGTCAATGTGTGGGCAAGTGGATGACTGACCAGCACCATGCAGGAATAGCGCAGAGAATGTAAGCAGGACGCGGACGACTTCTGTAATGGCTCATACGACAATGGGACAGTTAACAAAGAGACCGCTGGACCATTTTCATAAGCTATTGTATAGTTGCAGGTCGCGGATAGGATACGTGAACATGCATACCGAGTGTTGCGCGATTTTATTCACTCGTATGCTTATCAAACGCGAGTTAATTGCAAAAATGCACCCCAAAGCTTATCAGTCATATCGCATTACGACATTTAACATTTGGACTATCGAGTTGTTCCCTTCTTACTTTCTGATCATATCTGCCTATGAGAAGAAAGGTATGATTTCATGCAGATTTTCGAAGTCGAGATTAGGGTTTCACGAGAGTCTCGATTTTCATGAATTCTTGTCTTGATTTAGACAAAATTCGAGTCCAGGTCAAGACTCGGTATAGAAGAATCAAGACAAGACAAGATTAAGTTTTTCAAGAAATTAGACATGAAATGTCGAGAAATTTAAAGAAAATATATGAAAAACGCCGACAAGAAAACAAAATTCCTTGTCTTGATAATTCGCGACAAGACAAGGAGTCCAATTCATGATAAGAATTCTTGTCTCGTGAAACCCTAGTCGAGATTTTGACGAACCTCCACGAATTTAGATCCCCTGAATCAGAAAAAATGCAATGATGTCCGTGTGTGTGTATATATGTTAACCTCGATGTTAACTAATTATCTGATTGAGCTAAAATTTAGTAGATACCCATTGGGAATAGAACTGATTAGATTTTGGACCAGATCGAATAATTATTATTACCTCAAAAACATATTGAAAATTCAAATAAATCAAAAACAAGGAATTGAATTCTGAACAATTTATAAGCTTATCATTTTTTCTCTAAAATGCATATCTCGCGTCGTATCTCCCTCTTCAGATCAGAAAGATGTGTGGAGTCCCTGCACAGTTTATTACTATCTCTCCATTTCCTGTCGAGGGCTATGACGATTTAAAAGCGAAGCGCGACATACGTTTCATTTGATTCTTGATTGCATTTTTTCGATAGGGCTGTAAGTAGATGTGAAACTCAACACTTTGTGGGACTGTGGGGTTGTTGCACCATTGATGATCACTTAATGTCGCAATTATGACAGCGCCTTACTCCAACAACATTATCAATATGATGCAATATGTTTCGTTCGAAAAGCCAAGAGGGGTAACTTTATACATTAAAGCACATTAAAGAGCCGAAACATTCTTACAAATGTAACATTTCTTTCCTACTCCTAAACTTTAACATAGTCATCTAAATCATCAAACGACAACGCGAAAGGACGACTCAACATTTGTTTGAGAGAAAGCGAGGGCGGTTTACACGTGTAAGGGGGTGGAAAACTGGCAAGTTCTTCACTCGTTAATAGCTGGCCTGGAATTTAAGTACTGTGATGTCAAAGAAAAAGCACGTGTTTGTTTTGAGGGTGGAATATAAATAATAAAGTGTCGATGTTTTATATCAAATATTACTCTGCACTTTTTCATAATTTCAAATTTGTTGATTTCATAAAAGTTGTTGCAAATTAATACAAATCAAAAATAAATACAAGACAATAGTAGCTTTCGTTTATCCAATTTGCTTAGCTAATCTCAGTTAATTTTGAATGTTGGTCTCGATTTTAGTTGCTTATATTTTATGAAGCCAAATATAGTTTCGCAAAAGACCTTATCCCTCACAAATGTATATTTTTCTGTGAAAAAAAGAATCGCTTACCTTTTTCGTTGACACATATAAAACAGATGATAATCCACAGTTTAAACGAAGAAATCCATTGCACATCGAAAGAGTTGTACTAATCACACACATTTATAAGGTTGTCACGAAAATTTAATTGAATTGCCAATGATTAGCGATGATAACACGACGAAGACGTAAAAACTCATGTTGTTTGCTCTTCGTGAGCATGCGGTACGCGTACCACAAGCGCTAAAGAACTACTGCAATGCAACCGGCAACGAACTGCGCGACCCGCGATGCTTGGTAAATGCGTACTCACTGAGTCATGAGTGGCAGAAGCAGAAGCGAGAAACGCTGGAAGGGCAGCAGTCACTCACTAAAGTCGCGCGCTTCTCTTTTCTATTGCCGATGATTCTGCTCCCGATTTGATTCCAACTCGAATCTTCATGCAGAAAACACACACGTTTCTTATTTGAATTGCATTTGCTAAAATTATCGCTAATTTCAATTATTAACGGATTTTTAGAGAACTAAGCTTTATACAAATGGGTGTTCCGGAAAATTTAAAGAATTGTTCATCAATCGTTACAAAAAATTAAATGCCATATAAGAAATTCAACTAAGATTTTTTAACAAATTTGAAAATTATTTTGAATCACCTTGTGAATTACCCTGTACAGCAATAAAAAAGAGGTATTGATAAAGATAACGCTTGATTATACTCTGAAGACCGTTTTGTTAGCGAAAAATTAACGCAAATTTAAATTTCAATAATTAACGTATTTTTAAAGAACTAAAATGTACACAAAGTGCTTTTAAAGATGGGTCTCCTAAAATTGAACAAATCAATATACAGGGCGTTTCATAAATTCATTTTAACAAATTTAAAAATTATTTTGTCGACTTATGAATTTCCCTGAATAGAAATGCAATAAGAAAAAAATATTGACAATGATAACGCTTGATTCATCTGAAAACCGTTTTGTTAGCGAAAATTACCGCTAATTTCAATAATTACCGGATTTTTAAAGAATTAAACTTTATTCGATTTTAAAGTATCGGGGTATTCGAAAATTAAACAAATCAATATACAGGGAGATTCATAAATCATAAAATTGTTTGACTCAAAATTGAATTTCCTTTTTGTATCGACTCACGAATCACCCTGTATAACAATAAGAACCAATTATTGACAAAGATTACGCTTGATTTATATTCTAAAGACCGTTTTGTTATCAGTTAGCCCACCGGCCTGACCCTATAAGGGAGTAGCAAACCCGCAATCGCGATAAGGACACGAACAAGAAGGGAACAATTATTTCCGTAATAATGATAAATGTTCCAAATACATTTCATTGACTTTTATGTACTTCAATCTTTTAAACCAAGAACATATCCATTTACAGTTACACTTACACACCACGTAATCAATTAATCTTATAAACAATGTGTAAATAATTTTTGATTGTTGTATTTATTTCTATTTCTCATTAATTAAAATGAAACGAAGCAAAGCAATTAATTATAAGTTCAAACTAATCTATTCTATCAGAGTGTGAAAAGTTGCATTGCAAAGTCAGCAATTGCAAAAGCAGAAAATGAACGTCTCAAATTTCAACTCGTGAGCATGAAAAGGAAAAGTGCGCGCGCAACTACAACTAAACTCAAGCCTTGGGCTTGATTAAATCCTTATTGCGTTCAAGCATCTCCTCCTTCTTGTCTTTCTTTACCTTGCTGAGGAACTTGTCCATCTCTTCGATGTTGGTCTCCGAGGGGATGTCGGCGCCTTTCTTCTCCCCATCCTCAGCCCACTTACCGTCGAACGCTTCGCGGTCTACAAATTTATCGTTACTGTTATAATCATCGCGGTCTTCACCTTCGGACAGTGGCCCGTCATGTTTAACATGCTCGGTGCTGTTCTCACCGCTGTATTTATTCATTTCTTTCGCGTCCGAGCTGTGCTGCTGCGGCGGCGGCGACTTCTTGTCGCGCGGCTCGGGCGGCTGCGGCGACTCCCTCGACCTGCTGCCGCTCATCGACCTGCTGCGATCGCGCGACCTGCTCCTCTCAAAGCGCCGATCTCGATGCTCGCGGAATCCGCCGCCTCGCTGGAACCTGCCGCGCGGCCGCCGCCCGCGATTGTTGTTGAAGAAGCGCCCGCCGCGGTTGCCGCCGCGATTATTGTCGCGGTACTCGCGGTCGTGGATGCGATCGCGGTAGTCGCGCTGCCCGTCGCGATTACCACCGCGCCCGCCCCGCTGGTAGTTGTTGCGATTGTTTTGGAAGCGCGGCTTGTAGTAGGTGCCGCGATCGTTGTACCGCCCGCGGAAGCCGCCACGGCGGCGCCGCGGGTTCGAATAGGAGCGCGAACGCGACCTGCTGCGCGAATACGACCCGGAGCGCGACCCCGACCGGCTGTAGTAGGAGCGCGAGCGGCTGCGATAGCTGCGTGAGCGGCTGCGCGAGCCGCTCGACGAGCGCGAACGGCTGTACTTGCCGCGCGAGCGGCTGCGTCGCGGCGAGCGACTCTCGGACCGCGGCCGACCGGGTGGTTCCGGCGGCTTGCCCCTACCATCTAAAACTCTTCCTACATAGAACACCTCATTTCCAAGAGAGAAACTTTAAGAAAACTCACCGTATCGCGTCGGTAAACCACCGTGGGACCCGCCCGCCATGGGCAGACTCTTGGGCGGCGTGACCAGCCGAAAGTTGCCAAACTTATCGAGGACGACCTGCCCCTGTGGGATGGGGTTCTTGGGCATGAGGCCCGGCATCACTTGCTGCTGCTTCTTCTTTGGTTCCATGTCAGACTTACCGGGAAGGAGGAGGGACTTACGGGTTTGCTGTTTGTTTTCGTGCGGGAGCGGCGGCAGGAGGGGTGGCGGGGGCTTTTTCGGCGGCGAATCGGCGCGCAGATGGTCGCCATTTTTGCCTGGTGGTTGTTGTTGCAAATTGAGTGGGTCGTCCTGCCAATCGTCACGTTCAGGCTTACGTTTGAAGCGTGAAGTTGACGATGTGGCCGGACCGACGTGCATTTGCCACTTTTTCGTCTGCGTGAGCGCCGACGCTTCAGCGACTGCTTGGCGCGCTTTTTGTTCGCGCGTGGGCGACGGCGAACCGAGCGACCGCTTGGGGCTCTTTGTCTCCTTCTCCAGAGCGTAGTAGGCGTTCAACTTGGCTTCTAATTCGTCAAGCTCCGAATAGTTTTCCAAAATTCTGCCAATCAAAACAAGTCAATTAGTAATATTTTAGTGTCAATGTCAAACAATCAGGGCAGGGCAAGATTTACGATAATAGGTATCTTCAAAAATATGGAATTGTATTTTGAAAACAAACTATTCAAAACCGAAAGAGTATTTTAAATACAAAATACAAGGAAATATAAAATACCAAATGTATTTTAAATAGTGCCCAGCCCTGCAAACAATTTATATTTACCGCTTGCTTTGACCGAGTTTTTGCAACAAATACTCCTCGTCATCGGACAACAAGGCATGCTTCTTGCTGCTGCTACTGCGCTTCGTGTCCTTGATACCCAGCTCCTTTTTGAGCGCATCGCGCAACTCATATTCGTCAATTTTGCGCTTAAGCTTTTTATCCTTCTTGCGCTTTTTGCTCTCCTTCTTCGACTTTTTGTCCTTTTTCTTCTTCTTCTTCTTGTCGTCTTTCTTCTCTTTCTTCCACTTCGCGCTCTCCTCTAAAAATTTCCTTACCTTGTCCTCGTAGTCAGTGTCACCTTTTGTCTGCTCAAGGAAGACGCGCAACTTAGCCTCATAGCTTTCGTCGCCCGACTTGGCCGCCTGCGTGTCCAGCGAGAACTCCAGCGCCGAAGTGCCCGCCGGCTTATTGAACTGATACGCCGTGGCGGCCTCATTCGACGGGTCCATCATCGCCATGCGCTTACTCAGCGGTGACAACGAGTTCTGTTTCTCGCGTCGTTTCGACTTCGGTTTTTTGCGCTTTTTAAACTCGGAATCGCCCGACGTGGAGCTCGAGTCGCTGCTGCTCGACGAATCGCTGCTGCTGCTCTCGTTGCTTCCGGACGTACTGCTCGATGACGTGGAGCTCGACCGGCGGCGACTCTTGCGCTTCTTGCTCTTTTTCTTCTTCTTCTTGTCCTTCTTATCGTCCTCGTCGGACTTCATCAACTGCTTAAAGGTATCATCAGTCGGTTGGGGTTTAGGCAAATTGGGCAACAAGAGTTCGCCCGGCTCGATGAGTTTTTTTACCGGTTGCACCTTTGTCTTGAGGAACTCCAGGCTGTTCATGGCCTCCTCGTGGCGCGGAATGATAGACAGGCAGCTCTGGTACGCCTTGCGCGCCTCCTCAAACTTGCTCTCTTCCTCGTAGCTGCGGCCGAGCGCCACCAGCGTCTCGCCCATGTACTTGCGGGCGTTCAAGTGCGACGGATTGAGCTTGAGCGCCGCTTCGAAGTCAAAGATGGCATTGGGGAAGTTGCCGCTGTTGGCGGAGAGCGCGCCGCGCGCCACTAGGCCCTCCACATTCTTCGGGTCAATGTGGAGCGCCTTGTTCAGGCATTGGAACGCCTCGGTATGGCGGCCGGCTTTGAAATGCTCGATACCGTCGGCGACATTACTGTATGCCCACTTGCTCGCCTGCTGCTGACGCAGTTCGGTCGCGTATTCGGTATCGGGAAAACGCGTTCTGGAAACACGCAATTTTCTTGACATTACGACCGCGACTTTTAAGGAAACAATAAAAACAAAAGTTGTTTACCTTAACGCTGGCATGTTACTGCAGTGCGTATCGATGCCCAACAGAGTAGACAAATGCGCTATGTTATTCGGATTGTTGTAACCGACACTTTTCTCGAGCACTACGTCATAGCTTTCATTTTTGTGATCGAGTGCCTTCCTGTAATGACAGATAACAAAGCAGGGGGATTATTCTCATGGCCCATGAGTGACGCTATCTCGATATTTTTATTTTATTATATTTTTTTCATATTAGAAACAAACAAATAATTAAAGAGGGACCTAAAAATGAAAACGTCTTCATTTTCCGAACTCCAGTCAATCCAAAGAACTAATTCTCAACGCTGACGATCTCAAGAATTGTACAAATCATACAATTTTAGTTTGACAAAAGAGTATACTGCCATTGATTGTGTACGATTTGGCCAAAAAATTCAGAATCACATTCTAAGATGTCATAAAGCCAGGATACCAAGTTTCAACTCGATCCGAGCAATTTGAAAATGGACATCTGTCAAATTTGTCAAATTTTCTAGTGATCCGATTGGGTTGAAACTTGGTATCTTGGCTACTAAGGCCCTACAATACTATTCTGAAAATTTTGAGCGAATCATACATCAACAAGGGTAGTTTACTCCTATGTCAAACTAAAAGAAGGCCTATTTTGGCAGTTTAAAAATGAATAGGTAACTTCTTGAAATCTCCCCACTGAAAATCATTAGTTATACATACCGAATGGCCAATAGTTCCATAATACGTAAAACATTTCCCTGTTTATTTGCATTTTTGCACAGGTCATTCGTTATTTATTTATTATGAATAAATGCGCACTTGCATATTTGATTGCTCGCACAGTAGTAAATAGGTTTTAGTTAGATATCAATTGATCAACGAGTATTTTGTACTGTGGAAAAGATGAGAGTTTAGCTGTTATTTGCTCGCTAGATTGATGAAGCAAATAAACTGTTCTTAGCATAACACATCGAATTAATGTTAATCCTCACCTGTAATCTGTAATTTCATTTGCTTTGCTTTATTGCGTTTGGCTAACTAGACAAGAATACACGTGACGGACGGTGCAATGCAATAAAAACCAATCGCAATCAATGTGTGTGTGTGCTCAATTCAATTCAACATTGAGAGAAATTACAATTTGCGTTTTGTTTACTCTTTCTTTTGCTTTTCTAATGTTACTCTATTAATATGTGCTTTGGATGGAACACAGCTAGCGAGAATGTAATTAATAAATTTCAACCACCTACGGAGAAAAACAAATTCATCCTTCTTGATCGCAAACATTCGCAAACAAGTTGTGTTGAGCTGAAAGAGTAAAAGATTAAGCCTTCACCATCCCACCATCAATATTGATTGTTGCTTTAGTCTTAGTCTTAGTCCATTAACAAACACAATAAATCGTTGTTTTGAAATGGAAATTCAAAAATTCAAATGCTGAAGATAAACAAGAAGAGGAAGAGAAAAGATGGCGACTTACTTGTAGGCGAGCGGAAAGTCGTCAGCGCTTATCAAGCCCAAGGCGGGGCGGTGTTCGGGGTCCGCCGGCTGTCTCGTGATGCCTTTCATACCGCACATGATTTTATCAGTGTCTGCGATCACTTCCAGTACTTCGCAGCACACCGAATCGTTCATCATGTAGCTGCGGCTTACGCCCTTGCGGTCTACAGCCGGAATTATGTTGGCTACCGGGCAGAAAGCCTATGGAAATTCATAGAAACCTGCTATACTTTCTCTTTCTTCAGGGTTTTGTTTGTTTTATCGATATTTCAATTATTGACAAATCAGCCCAATTCTTCCAGGTTTACAAAATAATAAATAAACCTTAAAAAGTTGAATATTGAACTTTGTTTTGCAATTCCTGGAATTCTCCACACAATATTAGAATAAAATTGTCCTTGACATTAACTTATCAATAAATAATATCCTGTAATATTTTCCAGACATGATGACTAATATTAATAACAAATTAATCATGTTATTCAAATTAAAATTAATCAACAAATTTGCACGCATACCAAAATCAGTTGTTAGATTGAATTTAAGTTTTACTATCACAAAAATTCAATTTTTAAAATCAAAATTTGTTTATCAAATTCTTTCAAAAGAATTTAAGTCAAAATTCTGCAGAAAAGAATGTTTCATTGGGAAAGGGTAAAACTTAAATTCAATCTAACAAATAATTTTTCCGAAAAATTAAAAGCACAATTTTTTTTCCCCTTTGAATCCATGGACATTCAGTAGATTAATTACAATTTCTAACTTTTTCACTTACCTTAACATTGATATCAGCAACATAGTGAACAGTAGCTCCAATTCCAGTTGTGCAAAGCACTTTTAACATCATACCAGCCTGTGTTTTGCTCACAATTGTCCCCAAAATCAAATCTCCAATTTTGACATTCTGCAAAAAAACAAAATATTATAAATTTAAAGCATATTTTACTGCAATTTTGCAAGTTATTACCTCTCTAAAGTATTTTAATCTGCTTGTCTTATCCACATTCATATATGTCTCCAATGAAGGCATAATAGCATAGGTATCCTCTGAGGCAACCACATCCAGTGGCACCTCCGTTCTGTCCAAGTTTTCCTTGGAGTACAACACATCAGCATGTTTGGCAAAGAATTGCTGCATCTTCATCCGCTTTGTCCTGTCTTGAAAGCTGAGATATTTGTTGCGCTTGGCATGCACATCAAAATCGAGATCGCGGATTTTGCTCAACTCGAGCTCGCTGCGCTCATTCTCCCATATCTTTTGGAACTGGGGTCCATGGTAGTTGAGGGCGTTAGTGACTGTGTCCATCTGCAGTGACTCCATCTTGGAGCCGGACATAGTCCACGATTATTCTACTAAAACACCCTTTGCACCCCTATCTGCGAATAGACAAGAGAACTCCATGCTAATGTTAATCGTTCATGCATTCGAATATATGGTTCAAAGTACAAATGCGTGTTTGTACGGCAAACGGCAACTGCATCGATTGCGCCTCCGCTCTGCGATATTCTACGTTTGCAATCAGATATGCCCTGAAATGAATAATACACGCTTTGCAAACATTGCCTAGGCGTGGAACTTACCAGTTTTGAACTGTTTTATTAAATGCACACTGGAAGAAACTCCGAAAACCACACTAAACCACACACGATCGAGAAGGCGTGTAAAATGGCGGCCGGTGATAACTGACCTTGACGGCTTGACAGAAAAGCAGAAAATTTTGGACCCCGTTCCTAAAGTAATGGTAATGGGTAATAGGATAAGGGTAACGCGTTCCAAAATGCGAGGTAACGTCAAATAACGATAAACGAACACAGTAACACTTGTCAACAATTATCTTTAATTGATGTTTGATTGTGACGTACATGTACCTTCACGTTGTCCCTGCTATAATTTTTAATTAGTAATGCAAATGTTTTATTTATAGATAAAAAATTTGAAAAAATACACACCCATAAATAGTTTAGATAAAAAATATACCTATGAAAATATTTGCGTCAAAAATACAAGGCTATTTAATTTCCTATAATAATAATAGATAGATTTTTATACACAATAGAACATATTTATATCATTATATCAAAAATGATGGTATAATGAAGCTCATTATACTCCGAAAAAATAAAATAGCCATATTTCCCTAGGGAATAAAACATTTCTTAAAGCGTATGCGCTCATTTCGTTTATTGCTTGATTTCCATTTAAACGAAATCCGCGGTAAAAGTAACAAATGTTTTTTATTCTACTCGTATGGAAATTTTAGAGTTCTCTGTAGGTGTAGGTTTAATTTTCTCTTCAACAATGCTGATCCAAATCTGATCCAAATATCACCAATTCGAATTAATAAGGAGGACGCACAGATGTCAACCACATTTTGGTTATGCTGTTGTTAATGTTAAATTTGATTTTGCTATGGAAGTTTGAAGTATTAAATTATTCCATGAACCTTCGGAATGAACTACATTATTTTCCTCAAGCGATTACATCCAAGTGTCGCTCTCATAAAATGATGTTGTATATTATTCCCTCGATGCATAGGCAATTAAATTAGAATTAATAATTATGTACAAATTGCGAACGTTTTTTTACTAACAATTATTGTTTTCCGCGACACGCAATCACGTAATTTTCTACTAAAAATCGCGAAACTTAATGTATCCACTATCCACTTATTATTTCGCCAAATGATTCAATTAAACGCCTCAAACGCGAAATGCGAATTTTATAAAGAAAATAGCAAAATGAATAAATGGCTGTGATTCTGATTGCGGTTGCTTCAGCTCTCATTCGTAATTTCTCCAACTCAACTTATTTCATTTTTGAGGCTCGTAGCGCTCGGCTAACCTCAAGCGCGCCTCCAGTAGGCGCACCTCATACAGTTTATGAGCGCGTACTAGAGATGCCCTGAGATACTAATTATTTAAATATTAATTAATTTATTCATTATGTAGTATTTCAGCCGTAAGAAATGTTCAAAACATTGTATTTATTTAAATTAACAACCTTACATTTTTCTTTCAATAATATTTTATTTTTGTAAGTACCAAAAACAAATTAAATAGAATACAAAAGAACATTTAAAATAAACGGAAGGACAATTGATTTTTCGTTGATTATTCCTTCAAGCCATAACATTATCATTTTTACTTCGCGGTCTTAGGTAGTATACCTATAGACTAGAGGAGTGTACATGATCACCAAAATTTTCGATGTCGAGATTTTCATGGATCTTCACGCCTTGAGATCCCATGATCCCATGTCCGTGTCTATGTACGTACGTATGTCCGTACGCACTAATCTTGTGAACACGATTACGTCTAAACCGCTGATCGGATCGA
>JARJDT010016003.1:0-12179 GCA_030264655.1 Leptusa sp. GC000079
GGCTCAATACACTCGCGACATATGCGTGCATTGCGCTACTCGCGCCGCACACGCAACATTAAATATATAAAAGTGGATAAAATTATTATTCCAAGCGGCGAGCGCGCATGGCCGGTGCGATATCCTTCAACATTAACCGCAATTTCATACGCTTTATATTTGACGATGCACAATAACAACTTTTCATTTTCACATCACCCACAACGAGAAACGGGTATTTCGCACCGGGTTTCCTTGATCATTTTATATTATTTCGAAACTTTTCGGTTTTCACTTCATTAAAACACACACTTTACAGCTTGCACACGGTTGCACTTGGGCGGGTTGGTTTTGAGGTTAACAACAATAAATCAAAAGAGTATTAATAAGAAGCGCCGACACGTAACGCCAATTATTCTAAAACAACAAGCCGCAGGATAAAATGCGAACGCGGCCATTAAGCACGTACAGTCAACACGTCCTCGAACGTCCAACCTAACCTCAACTCAGCTGATTGCTTTGTACCGCGCGTTGTGTTTTATGTTTTATTATTTACAACGAGCGGCATAAGTGGAAAATGGAAAGTGCAAAGTGGGTGGAACAAATGAATATGTGCAATGTTATTCATGTAAATGCACGAATTAACCGAAATTTATTTGTGTTCGCGCGAATGAAATGTAAAATGTCACCCAACGCATGCAACACACACAACGGGACACAGCGAATAGCCGGCAACCAACATTGCGCCATTTGCATAATGCAATTTAAAAATTTATTAAAACTATAACGATATTCATAACATTCGCAGCACGTTGCTCGTTGAAGCATTAATTTCGCGCAATTGCTCAACACTATAAATTTATTCGTAAATAAAATAGTTGATATTCAAATTGCCTATTATTAATCACGCGCAAATTGCGGCTAATGCGGACTTAACCTCAAGCACACAATAACGCTGTAATTATTAAATTGCATTTCGATATTTACAAGAGCGAAAAAGCAAGGTTATAATCGTGCATAGAAATGAGCAACATGAGCGAAAACAAGCAGCGGCAATGTTGTCTGATTACATCATGTGATTATATTGTCGTTGTTGATTGTTGGTTTTGTACGTTTCTGATGCTTATTGCTTAATATAGTTTTTGCGTGCAGAAGACCGTTTGCCGGTTTGCTTTTGACCCGTTGCAGGGTATTTCGGGAGTGATGGCCGTTTTGTCCCCGTCATTGTCTATCACGACTTGCGTCATTTCTCCCCTTCAAGACCAAGAAGAGTCGAAATTGGACAAAGACATGCCATTATCAAATTTTCGACAAATCAAATTTAAATGCCCCAAACAACGAACAGCTAACCTATAAAAGTTAACGTTTTATAGGTTAGCTTTACATGTTAAGAGGTACAAATATTATAATGATGACAAAAGGACTGTAAACATGAAAAATGTTAATTTTATGTCCTTTGTAAGGACCGAGGCGGGCATAAAGATGTTGCCTAAAACATTTCCCTCCGCATACAGGGTGTTACCAGGCAGTCGTAATTAATTCCGGTCTTTCTTTCCCTCTCATTTGCGGCATTAAGCGTGCTTTTACAGGACGAGCTAGTCCTTTCGCCTGCAGTGAATTATTTATGAGATTTGTTTAGTGTGTTGCGTGCTGTCGCATATTTTCGGCGTGGCTTGGCTTTTCACTTTTTACATCTTGCTCGCAATGCGGTCGGCCCTTCTGTTTGCTGCCTATTTGTCTGTTTGCCACTCTGCGGCTTGTTGATGTCCGTTCCAGAAGGACATACATTGTAAAAATGAAAATGTAAGGTATTTTTGCCGGTCGAAATAAATAAAGTAAAAGAAAAAATAAAAAACCGTCGACGCATTTGACGACTGCAATAAAAAATAATTTTTGCCGGAAAAATAAGGCAGGGATGACGGAAAGGATCAAGTGGGGTCAAGTACAGCCTATTTCCAGGCACGCATCATGTACGCATGGGAAACGTCAAGACTCAAGAGCCAGAGGCCTAAGCTCCCTTCAAATCGATTCCAACCTATTCTAACCTAAAAATACAAAAAGATATTTCGCTTTCCATCCCTTATTTGAGGTTCTAATCAAAGGTTTCCGCCAAAGTGTGTGGAATTAGAAAAGGTCAATGATAATAAAACACGAAATGAAGGAAGCAAACAAGTGCTGCGCAACACACAAAGGACGCGAGCGAATTGGAGCAAATATCATCACTCAGAGGCTCAGAGAGCGTCTGCGTTGCTTTGTTCCGCTGTGCTATAAAGCAGTAAAGAGCAGGCTCATCATCACTTGCCGCTTTAACCCTTTAATATTCATCAATTAAATGAAATGGATGAAAAGATTTATACAAAATCGCGACCATAAAAGCAATTTTTCATTAAACCTTTTAAGAAGGGCGCTAACGAAAGTTTGGAATTCTTAACATTCCAAATACAACCGCGCCGTAAGAATGCACCCAACCTAACCTAAAATCTCTCAGTCTCACAACACACAAGTACACAGCACAGTTCAAAGACACTTTGTAACTTTACTTTGATAATCACTATTTTCACCAACTAGAACTGGGAATTTCCGAGTGCACTGCAATGTTGGACGTAGTTGTTGGACGACCCTGTTGAGGTGCGCGTGGGTTGCTGGTTGTTGTTGGTTGAATATTTAGAGCACTGCAATGTTCAAATTAAAACTTGAGTTGAGCACTTATGCCTTTCGTGTATATTTTAACAGCTTTACTGTTGCTCGAACAGAATAAGGCAAAGAACAAAAGCAGACGAACACAACACACAAAGTGCAGGAAAATGCGCACACAAAGAGCAGCGAGCAACACTTTCGGCTGTTTCTCATTCTCTGAGATTCGAACGCTGCAACACATGTAATGTCGCCGCAATTTCACTCACTACCAACACCCAACACAACTTATTAATTAACGTTTGCTTTTTAGTGTAATGTAATTCCTTTTACTATTTTCGAAATGTTCCCGCTTAACACTAAAAATTATATTAAACTGCTATATTTGTAGGTTATGTTTACGAGGCATAATATTGTGAATTGCTATTTGCTTGTGCTAAATCTATATTTTCATATTTTTTCATGGCACATTTTAGTTGAATGCAATATCATAAAAGTAATGATTCAATTTAAAACCAAATTTACTTTATTTACAAGATAAAATGGATCAAATCACAATAGGTGCATTTTTTGATAAGCAATAAAACGCCCAAGTGACATTAGGTGCATTTTATTGCGGCTAAATGTGACAAGCGTGACAGTGAAACAAAATAAAACGGCCACGATTCACTCAATTGAAGAACTCGATCGCGATTGATCAACTTTCATGCGTGAAACTTTGTCAATAAAATGCTCCTGTTATGATGTAACCGTTTTGATATCCGCCTAATATTGACACTCGAATTTTTAGTGTGAACGAATTGCACTTGTTATTTTTGGTTGCAATAAAATTCACCTATTTTATAAATTTTAAAAACAGTAGGAATTTTACCGTGTAGAAATTTTACCAAAAAATAGTTAGAAAAGGCTAGTGTTTTAACACTCTTAACACGTACTTTAAAGTGATAAAAACCGACTCTCAACTGAAATTGTTTTAATACCGCCATATAATAAAAGCTCCTCATATCATATACTAAACATCTACAATTATACATCCTAATTAAAAACCCGCTAAAGGCGGCACTTAAAACATTTAAATCCATTGTGCTGCGAATTTAAAGCGCATTTGTTTTTATTTCAATTAAGGCTTTGTTTTTACATGGTTTTATTCTTCTCTTCTCTTAGCGCACCAAAATTAAAAGTTAAATAGCTTAGCTTAGCTTTGCAGGATATAAAATCACTAAAATCCTGCGTTTGGTCCTTTTATGATCGCCACTAAATTCGGATGCCTTTAAACCCATTCAAAAACGCACTAACTCCAACCTGTGTCTGCGCGCGTTACGCGTCGCTTTCTACTTTTAGTGCTCGGAACAATTAAACGTTATCGATTACAAGAATTGATTTTATTATAGTGTCCAAGTAAAGTTCATTAATGTTCCTCGGGAAATTTATGTTCCTAGTAATATATCGCTCCATTGAATATAGTTTTGTGGACGAAACTGATGAACTTGAATGAATGTTATCCCAGCGCAGCGAAATTTGTCGATAAATATCGAGGACATGATGTCGTGGGACATTCTTAAATGTGCTTTATTTATGTGTCTTTATGTGAAGATTTAAATAATAAATGATAGTATTATAGTCAAGCATCAGGAGGGGTAAAATATGGCACAATAAAATATGGCTCGTTTCAGGTTCAGGTTGCCGCGTGCTGAAACAATGTACGGAACGTATTGCCATATATCGTGTGATTGTGTGAATAAATTAGCGCATTTTCCGAATTTCCGTGTAATTACCGAACGACATCAACACCGAACGACTCTGATTTATTTATTACACACGCGTTCGCGCACGTACATACAATACGTGTGCGCTTGTTATTGAGCTATAAGTTACCTTGTGCGCTAATGAGCTTATAAAGAGGATAAAATTAGACTTAACGATAATGTACGCGTATCAAAATCGCAAAACTAACAAAAACAAATTCTTTAATTCACGATGCCTAACGATTTTATATTTTGGTATACTTTCAGCTTCTGTTCAGTAAATTATAAGTAATCGATGAAAACAAGATAGAATTCAAGTGTACGGCGGAGAGCGTAATGTTGCGATTTAATTAATGGAATAATGGAATAATTATCGGCGAATTATTCATTATTTGTGAATAATAACAAGATTGTAAATTAACAAATGTTTATTCCCAATTCCAAAATGAATTGTGGGAACTGCAATGTTTAATCCAGTAACATGTCACTTTACACTATTGCGCTACGGTATAACTCGGGTGTTCGGGCGTTGTATCTATTCTGCTATAATTTAATTATGTTCGCATAATTATTATGCATATGGCAATAATCAAAATTTCTAGTTTAAGTGCGAAAGTCCAACAAACCCTCATATTTAACATTTATTTGGCAGATGCAAATAGTTATTAAAATGGCGTGAGCTGTCAAACGTATGCAAACTGTCAAACATACGTCAAATGTCAGTTGATTGACCCAAAATGGCGCATTTTGTCCTATTTGTTATTTGTTTATCCTGTGGCTTGATAGTTGTTTGTTTTGTCAAAGTGGAAAAAAGTGAAAAGAATTGAATTGTACGTGGGCAACATATGAACGAGCCAGCCGAAACAAACACAATACTTATAACTGCGCCGAGCGCGAGTTGTGTGTAAAATATAGTGTGACGCAGGCAGGCAATCTTTTTTCCCTATCGACACGCAATCTTTGCCTGTTGTTGCTTTGTGTTATTGTGGCTAAATAGTACAAAAGGCCGCAATGCAGCCTCTAAACTCTAAACATAACAACAACTTACCTTTGCCAATCAAGCAACTTTATTTAAATTGTTTCAATAACTTAACGTCAACTATTTCAATTTGAATAAAATAAAATAAAACAAAATAAAACAAGTCGTTGAACTTTAGGATGTATTTATAGGTTATGCGATTTCCGATAAGATTTTAGTTGGAGATGTAAATACCTAAAGATGCAATTTAAACTTAACCTATAAATTAAGCAAATTGGATTTCGAATTGAATTTGCGATATTTAAGTAGTTAATTTTGATTTCTAATATGAAATTCAGCCGCACCGTTGCTGTAAATGTATAGTATAGTTGAATAGTGATAAATTGAAGTTCAATTTCCTCGATTGTGACATAAACCTATGTAGTTTGCTTTGAACCCCGCCGCCGCATATCGATTTACAACACCAATACTCGTTTATAATCCAGGCAGTGAGTCCGGTAAGCAGTGAATGCCAAAAAACGCTGAAATACGAAAACCGCACTTTCGAGTCTAAAAATCCTCGACAAACTCCTGACCACACAATATTTCTCCTACTTTAGCGCCGCGCTTTTTTCAAGCCTACACTTTGACATTTTCCGAACCCAGGCATTCAACCGTGGCGCATTGCATTCGCTAACTTCCTCCATTCCTCGTTCAAAACACACAATTGCGGATTAGGCTTCGGTTTCGACTCAAACTGTAGAAACTTGATACCAATACAAAACGTGGTCTTCAACCATTTCAACTTTACGTTTATAATTCATTTGAAAACATTTATTTGAATGCAATAAAAAACTCATTTCGTATCATATTAAATAAACCATATTATACTTATATTAAGTTAGGTTCAATATGGCAATATAAGAAATTATGAGGCTAGAAATCATGCTGTGCATGCGACCGTGCGACTTTTACAATCGTGAATAAAATATTAACGGTACGCTGAATTTGTTATTGATTTTACGATTGCTTGCTGTAAGCTGTATATTTTATTTCATTTTGGAAAACAATAGATTTTCAACTGCGAAAGCAATAGTTATATATTTCCAATAAAGTACAGCACTGTCCGTGCACTGGACAGTTTATCATTACCAGACGCTGGTCAAAAAGCGACCAACATCAACAAAGAACATAGAAACATACTCAACGTCATCGTTGTTCTTCTGATGATGACATTAACAGCGCAATTTTCCCGTGGAATCATATGTGATGTAATGTACACTTTTTGTTCGCGAGCAAAACGAGTTAAAGCGCCTACGGAAATGTAATGCCCGGCGCCTCCACACTATGCTAACCTTTACGATGTGATGTGAGCATAAAACGGCATGAAAGCTTTAAGTAAAGTATATTTTTATAATCAGACGCAGCAGTCGGACTTTTTACGAGCAAAGAGGGCTGCAACACAAGTATCACATTTGGTTTTTCTTTGCATAACAAAATTCGAGCGCAGTACATTTTGCTTTAAGGAACTCTTTTAGGTTAAGTTTTAAATCCGATTGTTCCACGTTATTTATTCCAATTTCAATCACGCCAATTTTCAGCTTTAGTTGAGCTGTGAGCTTGCAGTTGTCATTAATTGCGTTATCGATCACGGACATGCATGCGCAACGATAACAATGAAAACGAGAATAAATTGCCAAGCTCGCACTGTTGATGCTCAGCATTTATTATTATCATTTATTATTATGGAGTTAATTCAAATTTACCTGCAAACAGTGCAAACTAGAGCAAAACTAAAACAAACAACAGTTATTTATTTAATTAAATTAAACTGAAAATGGTAATTTTAGGGTTTTTAGGTTAGAATGTTTCAAATCAGATTTTACTGGGGGAAGTTTTGGTTGAATTTGCACTTTTTCTCTGGCAGAAAGTAAATGATTGTTAAAGATCGTTGAATCGTAAGAAAAACAACCATTATGCTTGTGTACCGCACCTTTGAACGGTTTTATCGCTGCTTTTACGCTTTCATTCACACATTGAACACCGCATTATCGGAAGACCTATCGCTTTAGGTTAATTCTTGCACCATAAAAGCACACAAAGAAATCACAAGATTGCTCAATGTGCACGTGCACGTAAAAATCGCAAATTTCATCTGAAATTGAAAATAATAAATGCGTGAACGGCTAATTCATTAGTTTTTCTTCAAATCCCAAAGTGACAGTGAATTATGATTTTTTTCCATTACTTGATATCCTCTCATACTCTCACTACCTATCAGACTGATACAGCACAATATTTATATATTTATAGAGAAGCAGAAGCTTGAAAAGAAAATGAAAAGTGTGGAGCGGAAAACATGTGCTCCCATATGTGTTTTACTTAATGTTTTTATAGGTTAGGTTTGTGTAGGTAGAGACTCCTCAAGCTTGTCGCTCATCGTTTCGTACTTCCATATATCTAGCTACTTTCTTTTACTTTTATTCAATTGTCGTTCTTCGGTCTTCCTTTCTGTTCCTTGTTATTTTTTCATGCGATCATATAGAAAGCAATGGAAAGCGATGAGATTGAGATGGGAATGGGAATGGGAAAATGTACGCGAAACGAGCAGGATGACATCGAATAAAAGTGAACAAATCGCTTAATGTCACAAGGATAATTTTTTATCCGCTATACGTATTTCGTTTCGTTTGGGTTTTTACGTTTTTTTTTACAAATTCTTGTATTTATAAACGAAACGGCTAATTGCATTTGCTGAATTTGCTCTTCTCTTAGTAGATATTTGTGTGAGTTGATGGATTGGGTTGCATACCTCAACAAATAGACTAACCGACAATATGTGTATTAAGTTGCCCTGTCTCAATGCTCTGTCTTAACTTAAAATATACCGTATGTCCACTGAAAAGCAGCAAAAATGTGCGGACAAAAATGTTGACAGAAAGTCATTAAAGGCACATAAAACACAGAACACATGTTAAATATTGAATTTTTATTCAAGATTTGGATACAGGTTTTTAAAGTAAAATCGAGTAAAATGTTTCTAAGTTAAAATTTGGCGGAAAACTTTTCAACTTTTCTGCATCTCTATCAATTCTAAAACGCCAAATACGAAAGTCACAATTTTTCTGAAAACGAGGAGTTTAATTCAATCTAACAACTGATTTGGGTTTTAATCAGAAAAATTAATAGAAAACATACGGTATTTAGAGGAAAAAGTGAAAGCGCGCAAAAATACTTGATGAACTGAATGTTAATGGAAAATCGATACGTCGGGGTCTCGTCGGTGAAAATAATAGAAACGCACCACGTGAAAAAAACGAACATTCTTTTCGTATAAGTTTAATGGTGCTTTGCATGCAAATATCACACAAACGAAGAAAGCAGAAAGTAGACGGTTTGCGTTTTGTTGGTATTTCATACACTATACGTACAATATGTATATTCGTATAATGAATACATTTCGTCGTCCGATAATAGTCTTGGCGGTAATAGTCATTTTCGACTGTTTACTTAATGTATTTAAAGCCATTCGCCTCAATCAATATTTACCGACCTCAAACCTAACCTCAAACAAGTCGAAATCAAACATATTGCTAGTGATTTGAGAGTATATGTATATTAGATGAAAAACAAAACGAGGGAAATAAATATCACAAAACGCGCAAAACAGCAGCATGTGGTGAAAATTCAATTTTCACCTGCACTGACACTCGGCACTCGCGCATTTATTCATTCAAATACAGATTGGAATGAGTCGAACGATAAGCATCGGAGCACAAGCGGCACAACGCACGACATAAAACAAAACTTAAGTCTTTAAAAGTGCTGAAAGTTTCATCATTGCGAAACTTTCCGTATCTTATATTCTATGGCCATAGTTGTGCCGAGTCGTTGAGTGTGTTCACAATTTTATTATAGACTTTTTCATGCTTGATCATTGAATTTTCGTTTTCATTCGTTTCATTTGCGCTGCTTTTGGCACTCGTTGCTCATCTTAGCTTTTGCAGTTCTATACTTCATATTATTAGATGACTAGAGGAAAGGCCAAGGACAGGGCCGCATTTAAATTATTTACTTGACTCTGTCATAGTAGAATAGTGTAAATTATTAACGCATGGATGTGAAAATACTGAAAATAAAAAGAGTCAAAGGTTACCCGTTTCCTTTCCCGTAATAAATTTTATGTTAATGAAGCAAGTTTGAAGCAAGTTGGAACTTTGTGCGCGCAAATCAAGAATGCCGACTAAAAAGCGCCGTCAATTAATGATAAATTGAACAAACTTTTCGCACCTGAAGCTGTGAAGGCAAAAACAAAGGTGTAAATTTGAGGTTAACTGTTTTCCCCAGTGACAATTCCTATCTGTACACCACTACACGAATAATCCGAGTCATCTACAATAGTTGCAACTTGTAGGTTAGGTCGTTTGGTGTAAATCTTAGCAAACATACATTTTAAGCGTTAGGTACATTCATTCCAGTCATGACTTTGCCGAGGTAGTTTTCCTTTATCTATCTTTACACACTTGGAGTGTTGTATGCGCGCATATTCTGACACTCATTCATTTATGCCCGCTCCGCAGATGAGTCGAGTCTATCGTTTCGTGTTCCGAGTTCCGGTTTCGTACAATTTTCTCCAGCTTTTGCTTTTGGCTCTTGCTTGCATGACGCGACGCGATGCTAAGGTTTCGATTTTCCCAGCGTTCTCTTATGCATGAGCATGATGCAGACGTATAGTTTTCATTTCCACGATTTCTGCACGAGACACATGTCATGCGGAGAGTTCATTTCAGTTTTAAGTTCGCACCATCTCAACTCATTGCTGGCATTGCTGCACACAGAAAACTTCAAGTTTTGCGAACAAGTAGACACTCTGATCGTCCCCAATTCCATTCTCATCCGTTGCATTGCACTTTTATTTTGTGTGATTTTGAGGTTAGGTACGAAACACTCGTAGTTTTTTATTGTACAGTCGCCATGGGGAGCGTATTTCACGACGAAAGGATTAAACAGACACGGAGAACAATACAAAAAACTCACTTTATTCAATGCGCAATCGAAAGCTCGCATTACTCGCATTCCCACATCGTGTCCGCATATTCGTCATCGTTGAATGTGGAATGCGACCATTAGGAAAATGGATGACATTGTTTTATGCTTTTTTCCCGTGTTTTCTGTTTCTTTTTGTTTTGTTCGAACTGCATGTTCGTCGGCAGCGCCGCTTTATCTACGTTTACGTAACTGAGCGTAGCATGTTCGTCGTCGTCATCATAACCTAAACGAAGCGCAAAAAAGCCAACAAGGAACAAATGAACTCAAATGAATATTTACGATACGATTAGGGACACAATACGCAAGGAAGTAAGCTTTTTGTGCCGCTGCCAAACAAATTTCAATTATTCCAAGACGAGCTGTCAACAATCACATTGTGTTATGCAATCCTGAATGCAACAATTTCTTAATGTATACTCTCTGCGTTCGCGCGAGTTAATTATTTATTAATAATCAAGGTAATAATGTTAAAAGCTCCGGCTAAGGATCAGGCACTTTACTGCTTTTACCACGAAACCGGTATACGCACGTTGCCAGCTTGCCACAATTCGCTGCGCGTAATTTAATTTTAATAAACTTGAATCCTTGAATGTCCCATTATTAAGCGCTGCGCTAACTTTCGATACTTTCGCCACTTCGCCATTTTCTAATGATCATCATGACGTATTAAAACGATGCACTCTCACTGATCTGATCTAACTGAACTGATCTACTCTCTTGAAATTTTAACCTTAAAACACATTCGAAACAAGTTAATGGTTTTAACCTTAAAATTTTTACGTTTTACCATTTGTTTGACAGTTTCCCCTTCTCTTTTAGTCCACCCTGATCATTTGACGCCCACGAAATAGCAGGTGGTTGAGAGCAGATCAGTTCAGATCAGTTGATTGGAAAGCAGCAATTGGAAACATGCACTTTTTCGATTTCAAGAAGAAGTTTTTTTGTAGCATTTTGTACTTTTTGCCTGACTGTTTTTCCGCTTGGCGTCGACTTAAATGTAGCTAATGCTCTAATGCACTGCACACACAGATTGCTTGTGCTTTTTACTTCGTCTTGAGTTCAGCGTCGTTCGACTCGTTCATCCTCAAACATCCGCGCTTTCTTGATCGGCGCAAATCACGAAGATCAAAGCGCACTTTCATCATTTCACCATCATTTGAGCCTTGATTCTTGCAGCTCGAACATGAATGAACATGCCATTTTGTTTCGTTTTATGCCACTTGCAAAGCTTAACTGTGGAAATAAAACAACCTCATTGAAGGAGCAAGAAGCCTTGCTTTAACTTGGTCGGGTCTTGGCTGATTTTACGGATTGCGGATTAAATTAAGATGTAAATTTCCCATTCGCGTCCGCGCAATTTCAATTATAGTACAAGTTTTCTTGTTCTTTTTGTCTTGTGTTTTGTGTCATCTTTCATCCGAGTATATGATTTGGCTGTTTTTACTGTGCTGCTGCGAGTTGCAGACAGTTTTGCCGCACGCGAATGTCGGTGACGTGTGACGCGCGTATAATTTATTCCTTCGGGATATGTACTCACACCCGGCATTCGTTGCGTTCTTTAGTGAGTTGAGGCGACTGTTGGTTCGGTGTTGGTGAGAGCTTGGCTCAGCTGATGCCTCGCTGCGGCGCAATCGATCGGCATCCGGGGGCTTTCTTAAAGGGTGTCAGCAAAGTGTTGCGTCCTTCTCAACACGACACGACGCATCGACACACACGTAAAGCTCCACGTCTACGATGATGATGTCGACAAAACGCGAAAAAAACGTTTCGTTATTTATTTTTCAATCACACTTTTAGGTTAAGATTTTAGGTTA
>JARJDT010016006.1:0-32817 GCA_030264655.1 Leptusa sp. GC000079
TCACTCCCACCCTTAATTACTTACCCGAAGTTTATTGCATCCCAAAAAACCCCAAATTGCGACAATATCGACTTTAAAAGAATGAAGATCCTGGATGGAGTGAGCGGGCACGTACACGAAATTTTTACTCTGATACGTGGTGACACCTAGCGGCCGCAGGGAGAAACTACATTGTGATCTTGAGGATGAGACGGGAAATGTAATAACTGGTTAGTGGTTGGTCGTCCAAGAAAACAACAAACAAGTGCATGGACTTTCAATACTTTTATTTTATGACGAATTTCAACGAGATTGCTTTGATATTGGACATTGAAGTGCACGAGTTCTGAGTACACATTCGAAAGGAAAGCGAAGGAAAGCGAGATATTAGATATTTAAAGCTGATAAATGCATAATAATAATAATTTTCGATTCGTGTGAACACTAATAGCGCGTTAAAAGTTACCGAGTTAATGGAAAGGCTTGAATTAAAAAATATTAACAGACCTAAGACCATAAGACCATTATGAAAACAACAAATAAAAAAAATAAGGTATTTGCCTTTGAGTATTGAACTACCTTGAAACCATTACTTATTACATGGCAACTATTAAGTAGGTAACTAAATCAATGCAGTGTACGCATCGATATCGAATCGAATGCTTTTCATATAGCCAAGCCATGGCAGATAATAGGTATATTGATTATTGATCAATCGTTATTTATGCCATGTAGTAACTATTTAAGTTCATACACAACGAAACTGTTTATGGACGATCAAGAAGAACATAAATAAAAGTTCACGATTGAAAGGTGAGCAATAAGTGAGTATGAACAATATCATCAATTGAAGATTACTTATAAATATGTGGGAGTATCACAAAACAGCAATTATTACCAAACATTGTATCACTATCGACTATACAGGGTGTTTCTGCTAAAACGCCCCGCCGAGCACTGACATATACTTGAGACATAATTGAGTCGAAAAGTCCATAGCAACATTTTGAGGTTAGATCCGTTTTCAAGTTATAATCATTTTAAGTTGACCAATAGGCTCCTGGTTTATTAAACAAAAATTGTCAAACAATTTTTACTTGGTTATTAATTTAATTGATTATTAATTTAATAATCTTGAAGCAATAATAAAGCTACGTTTGTAATTTTGTCTCTCAGTTTTGACTCAGTTTCAAGTGGGGCGTTTTAGGTGGAACACCCTGTATCCCAATATGGTTAGAGCACTAGAAAAATGAATAACTAAGACCGCGAAGTAATAAAAAGGAAGAACTTAAGAACAAAGAAGAGCTTCGTGGATGTGTATAGCTTTGTAGGATAGGATAAAACTAAAAGAATGATCAAGGAAACTTCACAGCATCTTCGGAGTCAGAACTCCTTAACCATAGGCAAGTTCATGCAGATAGTGCTAGAACTTTCAGGAATGCAAACGAAGCTAAGCTAAGTTAAGAGGAAACGTGAAAGGTTAAAACATGAGCACGAAGAAGGAACTTTCAAAGGTTACATATTTATTTTCGCGTTGATCCGTTTACATTACTTATTCATAAAATTTGAATCAAACCATAAGCACTCGCACAGCAACAAGAAAACATGCGTTTTTCTGACTGTAATATAATTTAATCTCTGTAATTTACTGCGAATTAAGTTGTAAGCAGTCTACTTATTTAAACTTACTAAAAAAACTTAATAAAAATTAGTATAGAGCTAAATTATTCAAAATCAATTTGAAAAATTATATGCTATTAGCTACTGGTATTTCTATAAACAGACGACATTGAACCAATTCCACATTAATTACGAAAAATGAATAAAAATCAAAACATTGTCACACCTTCATGAATGTTGTAAATGCACCTGATTTGACATGCAATAATCTAATTTGTCGTTTGTATTCGTTTCAAGAAACTTATTAGTTGTATTAATCGATTTTTACGTTATTGAATTCTTGCAGCAACCTTGATTGAATAGTTTATTCAAAGTAGCAATTTCACGCAAGCAAAGGATTTTCGTTTTTCTCATTCCACATTCATGAACACCGTTTTCCCTTTTCGCTGTTATTTGCATATCATTATAAAATATTTAATAATTGCCTGATTTAATAATGTATACTTAGAGTTTTCTGTAAGAATATATTAATTCAATCGAAAGTTATTTTCACTCAACGCTCCTACGCGACGTTTGCAACGCAAACGTTTCTTATCCTAATAGTTCGTTGGTTGTTGGTTCGGACTTGGTCTTCATCCATAACCATTAGTCGATAATAGATTGTATTCTGCAGTGTTTGCTGGTTTGCAAACGCCAGCAAAAGTCAGCAAAAGCGATGCGATGGAAAAGTGTCGACGATTTCTGCGAGGCGCAACTCTCGCAATTCGATGCCTATGCGTTGAAGAAAGTTGTCCGCCTGGACCACGGTTTAGATGCGTGCACATCCACACCACATACATACATCAAGTATCTAATGTTAATGTTTAATTACGACGCGTTTTTATGAGCATTCGACCAGCTCACCGTGTCGGCACTCTGACTTCTCACTTCTTACGCACATTTTCCTTACATTTCTTTTGTAGCAAACTAGACTAGTAGAGCTTTCTTATTAGAGGATGTGGACGAGGATGATCATTTCGATTTCATGTGGAAATAGAAAAAAATGACTCTACCAAGAATTCTTACTACTAATAGCTAATAGTCATGCTGTTCTGCTAGAAGTTGTATGAACTGATTGTTATTGTTTTTGCTAGTGCTAGTTAAAGAAAGTACCTCTTCTATGTATACTAACATGAAATACGAAAGCAATGCGTTAAAAAACTAATTGAAGAATGCTGAATGCGGGTGTTATTGAAAAGAAAAAATAATCTACGACGCATTGTTTCGTTTTGTTAATTAATTGCGATTGTTATACCCTCCTAGCTTAGCTTAGTAGCTTAGTAGCTAATTTTTAACTTTGCGGTTTGCCGACTTTGGACTGCTTCCAACTTAAGTTTATGTGTATTCGCTTTCCCAATTTCCTCTTTTTGGAATTATTTAACGCACAAATCGTGATTGTGATGTAAATCCTAATTATACATTCGAAATTAAAAGGAAGGAAACGATTTAAAACCGAGACTGCGGCAGAGACCTGTTAACAGTTTCGATCAGGTTAAACAAATTTTACTTTTTAATTACCAACTGCTTATTAAATATTTGTTTCTATCAAATTGTTGTTTGCAAACTTGAAATTCAAAAACTAGTAAAGTCAATCGCCATCTCGACTTGACTAAAAAGTATACGAAGAGAAAGTTTTCGGTCCATCTGAAAACCGCAACGCACGCATGGAACACGCTCGATTATTTCACTCATTTTACTCGTTTTGCTCGTCTCGCCCGATTTAGTCAACAATATTCTTTAAAGTGTTGCTTTCGGTGGTTTCTCACACTCATCTGATCTATGCATCGTTATCTGATAGTACGGGTAACCGACCGTACACTTGCAACTATACGAAATTATTCGCAAACATGTGTAGATACAGTAAAAACATCCGTTAAAACATATGCACTCACATGCTGCGCGGATATACATGTTACATAGTGATCGAAAATGCTTTGGAGGCTTTTGGCAAGAAGGCTTCAACCGCTTGCGATCACCCTGTACGAAGAGCAACAACAAGAAACACAATTAGAAAAGCAACAACACTAACAACAATAGCAACGAAATGGTGAAATGAAGTGGCTATTAACTTTAGACGGGGCTCTATAATTTATAAATCAATTCACAATGAAAGCTACAAATACAAATGGCAGGCAACAACTTCCAAACTGAGAGGAAAAAAATATTAGCATCCTATAAGTGCGAATAAAGATAGAAGGAAATTAATGCAAAATGCAGACAGAGCCAGAGAAAGACTGAAGGCAATGAAAGCATATCTGCAGACATATACTTGATGAGAGCCGCAGTCTCGCACGTAGAAATTTAATAAGAAAAAAAACGTTGAGATAAAAGAATATATGGCAACTGGCTACAATTATATAATCACACAACACAAGACAAGACAAGACAAGACGTAAGGTGTAATTTCTTTTCTGTTTAGTAGCCAGTAACAAGGCATCAGCCAGTACCAGTGCCAGTGCACGCTATTGTGTTGCGTAATTTTCAAATTTTCAATTAACTTTTTTGCTTGAGAGGATCAACACCCAAAAATATTACCAAATGTGCCTTGAGCTCAACACACATCAGCATCGCATCGCATCGCAGTAACAGCTCAAGGATAATTGCTAAATCAGCAAGATGGACGATGAACCTGTTCAAGATTTCAAGCTTCAACTGATTATCCAAGAAAATTATTTGCATCGTTCACGTCGCATAAAGTTACGTGTTTATATTGATGTGTTATGTTTAAGAAATAAAGAATTAAAGCTTACGGTATTATGAGTAGAAATGTTGTTGTAGCAAATCAAAACGACGCACATATAGCTAGATATATTCGTATTCGCCTTGGTATTGGAAACGCTGGATGCTCAAAGATGCAAAGATGTAAATTGTAAAAGCTGTAGAAACTGATGGCGAACCGGTGTGCGTTCCGTTGCATTTCGAATGCATTTCACATTTTACTATTTCATCAAGTTACACTTACACATCGCGTATAATATTCGTTCGCTGATGAGATTTGGTAAATGCTTCGTTCATTTTACGGCCTACTTTACCAAATCTCTATGACGAATTGATATTAGCTTTGGTCTTTGCGCTGCTGTACGTCCTTGTCTTCATCTTCCTTCGTTTCGTTGGATGTGTGTTATGTTATGTACGTTTTCAATTAGAAGATTCAGTTGCTTTGCCCATTCGCATACTTATCGCCGATTAACAGTAACAGCGATTTTTATTTGTTTTTGTATTAGAAACTCGTTAAACAAGACGGTTGTTTAAATGCGTCTACAAATAAAACAATACTAACAGTTCGAGTTGTACGTTGATGACGTTTTTAAAAGTGTGTGTTATGCCTTTAAGTTACATTATTTAATTACCAAACGCAATAAATAGGTATAGTTGTTCCTACAGGGTGATCGTTTAATCCTGGGGATTATTTGAATTTCGCGCCATTATTTTACTTTCTGATCATAGGATAGTATACGCCGTATACGTATACCTATCAGAAGAAAGGTATGTAATCATGCAAATTTTCGATGTCGAGATTTTGACGGATTCCGACTAATTACGGTCCCCTAAATCCAAAGAGTAGGTTTTGCAATGATGTCCGTGTGTGTGTATGTCCGTCCGTAACGCTTAATTTTACACTCCGGATGTTGCCATTAAAATAAATCAAAAACTAGCAAAATTTGGCGCGAAATTCAAACAGTCCCCAGAATGAAATGATCGCCCGTTATTAGCAAGATGGAGGAAACAGTTCATCAATTCAACATTCTTGCAGCTTTCTTATATTTGTAAATATTCATTGATCGTTTTACGTTTGCCAATACTAAGCCATTTAAATGTACTTGTTCATCAGATGTAACAGTTGTTCTTCAATCTTCAGTTATTTTCAGTTATATTATATATAAATTTATCATAGAAATCAATGAACTTCGCTTGTTCTCGAAATTAAACCATTTGTGGTTTAACATCTGTTGCCAAATAATTGATTTATATTCATTTATTGTAAATCTAATAAATTAATTTGAAGCTAATACAAATACAGTTAATTGAAATAAAAATTTGCATTCAATGGAAACATGTAGTAATGTATTAATTAATAAACGATTTGATGTCGTTGTGTTGTGTGTCCCAATTTAAACACAGTAATTTGCTTCTTAATTTTAAATTTTAATCTGTCATTCTTCTATTCTCTATTCACGAAAATGCATTCGTTCAATGGTCCAATGATGAAATTTGAGGAAAATAATTGAGCATTGAACCAGACGATGTGGTTGTGATCAAATGCCGAAGAGAAAGTGTTATCTCTTTTATCCTCTCCCTGAAATGGGGAGCGGTCCAGCGCTAGGCGAGATGCGAACGCATACCCTACCCACGAACGTGAAATGTGAATGAAGAATGAGTTTTCATTTTCAAACAGTAACAAAACAGCTAGCCGTAAATCTGCCATCTAAGCAAATCGAGGATGGTTGCACTGATTCGTGTAATTGTTACAGTTATTATGCCACTTAATAAGATTCATTCACTTGCAATCGCAATTGCAAGGCTAGAATAACACCGTTCAGGCCGTCAGAGTAAAATCAAAACTCGAAAATGTTGTCCGTTCCTGTTGCAGTATTATCGTATTATGACTAATTTGTTACAGAATAGTACTTCATAGAAGGCGAAGGCGATGAAAGAGAGTTTCAATGAGAGTACGAGTTTCGTATCGCCTTTTGCCATAGCCATAATAGCACATAGAACCAATAATTTGAACGCTATCTTGTGTGCTTGTGTATGCATGTGACAGACTTTCACATAGCATACGGCTTCTTTTTTAAAGCAAAAGCGCCAATCGCCGTTGCCGTTATTGATAGAATAGTTGATTTGGGTTGAAATTTCATCGCGCGTCATCTACGATTTCATATCTTCATCTCTTAAGAATGCGGTTGATAAAAAGATAATCGCTTTATTGTATCGCTATCGACACACTGCAAAAACTGCTTTACAAATGCGAAGAAAAAGTCGTTAATTTAATAATTTAATTTTTGTTCGAGTGTTATTTTCTGCGTGATTAAATTTGAATGTGTTTTTATCGATAAATACTTAAGAAAACAACGCAAACAAGAAATCGTTTCTAATTTTAATTAAATTATAACTTTTTTTCCTTTCTCTTTCAGGTCTTTCTTTCTTGCTTCTTGTGCGTTGCTCATGATTACTGTACATACAAATTTGAATTTATGTATCGCAAAACAACGCGATGTAGAATAAAATGCTGTTTAAATGTGTTTAAATGACTAAAATGTTGCGCTTCAAATTTTCGTAACTCGTAACGAAATGCGATACTTATGACATTTTTATAAGAGATTTGTGTAACGTGACTTGATTACTTGATTTCAACGTTTTCTTTCTATTTTGTTATTAATATAAAAAAAGTGTGCTTTATGATATTTTTTTGATATATATTTTCCACTGGAAGACTGTATACGTCGTAGAAGTTCATTTATTCACGTAATTGTTGTAGTTTACGTCTCATTAGTCTGAATTTGGACATTATGTACATAGTTTTAAGTCATTAAAAACTCATATATTGCATTTTCACTTGAAATAACGTAAATTAAATTCAAATGGCCACAAAAAAACGTTCTTACACAACATGCATTGAGCATTGATGATATGATGATGCATTCGTCAGGCACTCTGATTGAATAAAAAGCAAAAGAGAATGAATAAGAAAGTGTCATATGGACCATATGGTCCTTTTGTACACTGTTCACTCGTAATAACAATTTCTAATTTCATTTTCCCTTTAGCTTTAGTGCCTCTGCAACTACATACATCACATCGTCATCACCATCCGACGCATGTTTCTATATCTATTGTGATGTATTATACACATATTACTGTTACCGATCGCATTGATGTAGATTGCTGCAGTTGCCGTAATCGTTACTGTTGCGTTCGTTTTGTGTGTTAATCAATTGCGTTACGCCGAGTCGAAGCCAAAGAACAAATCAGTTAGATGTAGACATTAAATAAATGCCTCTGCGAACAATACAATAACTATAAGTACTATGACGACTTCACTTCCACATTTACTAATATACATTACAATCGAATATTATTGAAGACTCAACTTTCAACAACGCTTCAATCATATTCGATTGCTCTGTATAGATGCATAATATCAGATAATATGTATAGTAATATATGAAATATATAGTTAGCTGTTAGCAACAGTAACAAAAGTAACAATTACAATTGCGAACTGTACATTATGCATTATTTGCATCTTCATAAATATTATAGTGGTTCGTTTAATGATAGCTTTTTCCATTTTTGTTGCATTTGTTTGCTACTGCTAATGCCAAAGTGATAATTTTATATTCGCTTTTAGTTTATTAAGTTCGAATTCATTATCATCAGATCATGAGATGAGAATATGAGAAATTGCAACAGAATCAAGTTGCTCTTTATGGACGATGGTCACTTGCGCGATTTTATGCCGCTGGATGATGCATGAAGCGATTAGCCAACGAAATTAATCATGTACTTACTTACAATTGAGCCAAGAGTTGAAATATAAAATAAACAAGTTGCGTTAATTGAGTATTTAGTCGTTGGGCAATTTCAGTTTTTCATCTTATATTTTGTCATGCATCTCGGCATTTAATTCAATTCATCTCAATTTCTCAATGTGGCTATTTTTAGTACAAATCCTAGATTAATATTTATATATACGGCAATAAACCTAAATTTATAAGAATTTAAATACGAATTACAAACATAAATTCTGCAAAGATATGAAGATAAGCAATAAGTTTATTTGAATAAGAAATCGTCAAATATTGCAAACAATGCCTGGCCATAATTCTTCATCACAAATACATATTTTATTGAAAATAAACAAATTACGCTATGCATATAATCTGAAATCCTGATTGTTGAAGTGTCTCGACGAACAGGAGAAATAACAGACCAGTCACAACAGAGTAACCTGCGGCTCCGCAACAAGTGTGTTATTAGGTAAAAGTTCACTGGGTGTGTTACAACTGCTGCGAACTACAGACGTATTCCACTGCTGGATGCTGGCACTAAATAATAAGTAGATAAATAATAAGAGAGCGAAAGATTGGTTTCTCTCGACGAGAGCAAACACGGACGATGTCGATTTGCAACATTCTTCGAGTTAAACGCATTTTTCTTTTCAAGTAATTGCAAATGTCTCGAATTAAAAAATAGTTGTAAGTGAAATTACACCCAACTATTCATTACCTCTATAGATTTAGATTTAGACGAACCTCAAGTTTGTGTTTGAATGATGATTTTTGTTTTGTTGATTGTATTTGGCTGACAGGTAGCGAGTTCCTAGTTTGTCGTGTCGTGTCGAACCAGCTTCCTTTTCTTTTTGAAACAGTTTCAGTACATGCGTCCATTCATCACGCCATTCTAAGTATTCGAAGTTCGAAGTTGCAATGCCCAAGATAGAAATGTTTCGAACGCGATGGAACGTAACGAGCAAATGAAGGTGGAACGTTTATACACCTTTAAACGCGGATCTAGCTGAATGAAATTTCTCGTGACAAGTTCTCCTATCCTAAATTCCTTCGACTTCAACGATTGAATCCTTTACATCGCTTCAACCAACTTTAGCACAACAAACAAGACACTTGAGACTCGAGGCATCATCAACCAGCTATACAAAACGAAACAATTACAAATGATAACTTTAATTAAAAGTTTTGCAGTGAAATTTTCGTATCGAAGAAGAGAGTTCCTTGCGTTAAACTTACTTTCAAATCAAATCCTTTGCCTGGCGCTGTTTTTTGTACGTACAATTATTCTCTTATCATTGTCATTGCCGTAATTACCTACTAATGAGGTCAATTGAATTTTGAAATTTGTAATTAATGATCGTAAAGTAACGCCCGAACAGACATCCACTACAATTTTGCCTTATTTTGAAAAGTAACAAATTACAAATCGTAAAATAATTTGCTCTTATTAGTGCGTGTTTTGTTAGTTTGTCGCTTTCGTGCCAATTGAAAATGAACGATGCGCGTGAAAAGTTGACAAAAACCAGTTAGAAAACGACACTGCTTTACTACGACATGATAAAGCCATCGAAACGATGAAAATCATCATGAACAAAACTAATAACAGTATAATAATACTATAATAAATTTAATAAGGGAAAGTGTCGGCGTTCAGAACATGATGCACGTGATTTATTTAGTTTATTATTTACAATTTACAGGGTTTTTATACAGTCATCAACAATTTGCAGCTGCCATCAAAGTTAGATTAGGAAAATTCGGATCCATGCCAAACTAAAAACTGAATTATACATTGTCTTTTGTTTGTGTTTCTCATAATTTAATGAATGGATTTGTTATGTCGAATCTGTTAAAAACCGAAACGACAAATAGGTTCCTAATCCTAAATAGGTTTATGTCGATTAACTGAATAGAAGACCATTTAGGTGGCCATAAACAAACGGTACCTAACATTCATTTGATTTGAGACTTGAGTGATAAGTATCTTCAATTTGACTTCGGCATAATCGCTTAACGCATAACAAGCATGACGATCAAACGATTCACATTCGTTGAAATAAATTATTTGAATGCTAATCAAACGCGCACATCGCACATCTTTTCCTTGAGGTGCTTTGCCGGCTTGTGCAGCACCATTCGCACGTTCGCACGTCGAAAACATTCACAATATGTAATTTAAATCAATTTCCAATTTGGAATTCGCCACGAGCACCGTAAGCGCAAGTCCGTACATAAATGCTAACGAACTAAACCTAAAATTAATATAGATTAATACGAGCTAAGCCATCGTACATTTCATTACTTCGTTTGAAAATATTAGCTTACTAAAAAAAAAAATAACTTGCGGCATTGTAATTAATGGCTAATCTATGTGACAATAACATTATTAGTTATTACTTCACATAAGTCTCTTAAGAGTAATTAATAATTGCTCAAAACGCGCGTGTTGCAACAGAACTGATGAAATTTGATTGTATAAAACGTAAACAAATTTACTTATTTACAAACGCAAGAATTGAAAACGTAGTTTCAAATATAATTAGCCAATTATCGACTTCACGATTCACACGAAATGACCACGAATTATGTGAACAATTACACGAATATGAGAAAGAAATAAATAATTATGCGAAATCATTGGCGGGAATTGGCTAATTGCAAGGATTTCGGATTTGAATAATGTTTAAAGTACGCACGTACATTGCAAAAATTGCACACTTGGTTTGCGATAGGAATTTGTTATTGCTTGCCTCTTATATGGATGAATTCAGAATTCGATTCGATGCAATCGAAAATGAAAGAAAAAACGACTAGATGCGAGAACTTGAAAAAGTGATGAAATTGCGGTTAAAAGTGAAAGAAGGCATGCATTCAGCATCAGCATTCGCATATCCAAATCAAGTACTTGCTAATAGTAAACTAAAATCGAAAATGTGCTTGCAACTTGCAACTGTACTTTGCAGATTTCAGGAAATATTGCTTATTTGCACATATGCAAATAGTTTACTCTTATTTATTAGATTATCATGCGCGTTTCGTTTCGATTTTCGCCGATATTCGTTTCGTACAAATCAATGGTATCAAATTTATGTGCTTACTGAATACTTGTTGCTGCCGTTGCTGGTTGTTGGTTGCTGGTGTGAGTGCATGGGAATTATTAGCGATCCACGTTGATCCGTTCGTTGTGTTCTGTATGCCGTTCGAAGTAGGTCGACCGATAGTCGGTCAGGCGGTTGTGCCCCAAGCTAATCTTGATCATTACACGAAGACACACCATTCAGCTTCATACCCATGCCCATGCCGGTACCGCTGTACCACTATAGGCATACGCGTCGTATCTTTCATATATTCTTATATTTAACGACTTACTTCGTGTGTGTACTTGGTCTGGTTACTTGCACAAGTACATTCGCGCTTATGAGGATGCCAGCCAGCCAAGAGCCAAGAGCCAAAGACAACAAGTGTTCGTTTGTGTTCGATGATGTGAATTTTCTTACTCATACCAACAAACTACCATACCATACTATACCCTACAATAATGACTAAAAGTCTACTTTAGTATCCGTCTTCCATGCTTGCATTTAGCAAACCACATCATAACTATAGCTATAGCAGAATGCGAACGCGAATGTGAATCTGAATCCGAAACCAAATTCGAATTGGACTCGCAATCGGAATGCTGAATGCTTCGGCATTATGAATAAAACCACTGTGACCTCGTTTTGATATTTACACCTTGCAAGGCAAGGTAGTAAGGTAGAATACCTGATACACCTGTAACTATATGGTTCAAATATCAACAGTTTAAATTTCTCTGGGAATTTCCTTTTGTGCAATTTTCATTTCTGATCAGATACTAATTCAAAGCCTTATTTTGTTACAGGCGAAAGAATAAATTCATCTCCAAGACGAAGACGACAAGATGCTGAAGGTATGAATTTCATTGCGTTTGCTACTAATTATATCTAATGGTTAAATATTGATTAATAGTATCAGTGAACATTTCAATTTGAAAAAAATAATGGAAGTAACTACTTTTCAAATGTTAAACCGTACAAATTTCCTTATTTGTTTGATTTCTTGTTCTTATCATATCTGTTTAATTACGAAATGCACACTTAACAGTTTTATCGCGTCATTACATACCAACCCATTCTTTACCAATACTATTATTATTATTTTGCAAATAAATCTGTACAAAATGTCAAGGCTAAATTGGTATAAAAATAAATAATCTACAATTTGACTAACAAATTAGCTGAACAGGTAGTCTGTAAGGTAGTTAGTCTGCAAATATGTAAATTATCCAATTCTTTAAGGATGCGCATTTCACATTTCATCAGTTTGCACTTTTTTCTTTAGTTTTTTTACCATAATAACTTCGTCACTTCATAATCGATTTCCTGCTTATTTGAGTAGTTAGCATATTTTACTATTTTACTACATCACTTGTAAATTAATGTAAATACTGATTTCAAACGAGTGATTACGTTCTAACATTTCTTTCAAGGTACAACTTTAATTGACTGCAATTGCATTTTTAATTTTAATTAATATACTTGAGTATTAAGTTTATTAATCGAATAACATAACGTAAAGTATTAGTTAATTATAATTAACGCTGGTTGAAGGTGTATAAATTTGACTAAACTAAAAATTGCGTATAAATTTATGTAAAATAGCAACTTTTTGTAAGTAATACTGACTCTTTTTGTTTTGACACTCGTTTATGTTCACGTCACTTCTTCGACGTCTTCTTCTACTACTACTACTATAACTGAAAACTCTACCAACTTCCAAAACCCTGGGGAAACGTGTAGATGTGACAACTGTATTACTGGTGGACAGTCACGGTCGTTCGCAATTCGGTCGTTTCCTCAACGTAAAGCCCGACGTCGGCCTGCTAACATCAACGGCCCGAACGTTCATCCAGGAAGGTGTTACCACCGAGTATGCGACTCAGGTGCTCGGCACGACACTTGACAATGGACGATTATATGCGCACTTACTGACAAAGAGCTCGCGCGTCTTGTACGACAATGACGGTACGCAAACGCGTTCACCCAATTTCGATTCAAACTCCTCTCCGAAAAAATGGCACTTTGACCAAAACTTAGTCGGCAAAGGGGGCAGCTTTGTAAAAAACACTGATTTCATATCTCCCAATCAAGTTGACAGTCCTTTTGTGGTGTTCCCTACTTCTTCGCCACTTACCTCCTCGAATGTTTTCCGGGAAGAATCACGGGAACTTAGCGATGAGGAACTATTACAAGCACCGTCGAATAATCCAAGGGTACCCTTTGAAGAATCGAAGAAAGAAAGTCGTACCTTTACCGTAAGCAGTGGTACTAATAACAACGTTAAAGTTTTTCAAATTAACCCGCAACATCGTCACATCGATCTCCACCAGCAGGTAAAATCACCTTTGGACAGTGAAGAAAATGATGTTATTAGGAAAGATGAACTGGGACCTTCGAAGGTTCGAGAATGGGATAATTTGCCCACATTCACGGTCAGAAATGAGTTCTCGCCAAGTGGATTCTCTTTCTTGGGTGACTTACCTGATTTCGATATTAACACAGAAAGGAGTAAGCAAACAACTGCTGCGGAACGCAGGGCCAAGTTATTATTCAAGGGTGGAATTCCCAATAAACAAGATTTGAAGACCGTTACTTACTCTGGATTTGCTGATTTTACGACTACTGTTGGTGACACTGTTATCGTTTTCACACCACAAAGTTCCGAACTAGCTAAAGCCACATCTCAAATCATTCGTCCAAGCATTCGACCTACCTTGACATTAAATGAACCACCAATTGCCACCCGCGTTAAAACGTTCCTTAATCATGAACCGGGTGTAGTCACCGAAACGGTCGAAGGCCATAAACTAACCATGGAAAAACATTTACCTACAATGGTTGTTGATAGTGTTGCAAGAATGCCTAAACAGCAAGAACTTCCCCAAGAAACGACCACTGAAAGTAGACAGCAAGTCCAAAAGGAAACTCCCCAATTGCAGAATATAAAGACAACTAGTGGTAGCACAATTATCTTTGCGCCAGATGCAATTGAACCATCTGAATCACAAATACCCATGTTATCGACACCCTCAGACGAAGATATTGCTAAGATCTTTGCGTCGTTGCAAGCTAGAGCTGCCCAACAAGCTACGGAACCTTTGAATACACCATCAACGATTTTCTTCGAAGATGCTGCAACTTCTTCAAGCGAGAAATCGTCAGGAGGTGCTACTACCATTTTCTTTGATGATGAACCTACTGAAACAGTTAGCGCCATTCAATCTACGGCAGTTTTGACCACAACGCCTAAAGTTAATCCAGAAGAAGTCTCGGAAGAATTAGACAATTCGACCGAAAATGACGAATCATTGGAAAAGCAAACAACTGAGAATGTCTTAACAACAACTACTTTCAAACATGAAATTACCACTAATGAAATTCCACTTACTACTACGGAGTTAGAACAAATAACAACCACTGAACTGCAACAAGAAATTACGACACTAAAAGAAGAAGAAGAAGAATCTTCTGAAGAAGAAGATTGTAAGGATGGTTTGAAAGTGGTTCCAACGACCACTTACAAAACACTCACGTATTTGACCACGTTCTATATCCCTGATAATGAAGGTGTTACTTCCACTTCAATCAAATCTAATCAAGTGATCAGTGCACAAATTGATCAAGAAACCCAGAAATGTATTGATCCATCTGCAGTCATTACGACTATTCAACCGACTGAAGTCACCACAACCGAATCAGGTGAAATTACCACTGAACAAATAACTGAAGCACAAGAATCTGAGACTACAACTACTGAGAATCCCACAACAACATTGCAGTCAGAGGAAGATAACGACGAACAGGAAACAGCGACGACTGAGAATCTCCCAAGCGAAATTACCACCGAACGTAGGCACGTAACTGAATCCGAACCAGAAACTACCGAGATGACAACCGAAAACGGCGAAGAAATTGAACTTTTATTCAAAACTTTATACACAACTTACACTTATTTGACTACCTACTTCCAAGAATCCACATCTTCCATTGCCAGTCGTAAAGTTGTCATTACAAATGTGATCACTTCAACGTTAGATCCGTCTGCACAAGCTTCCGAAGATCCAATTGCTGGTCTTATAAACCAAGATTTCAAGTCGAAGCCAGTTACATTCGAAGATTTTGATCAATATGAACCAAGTGGTGTTTCCGTTGGTAAACCTACCGCTTTGCCTGACGGTAGTGTTTCGTTGGAAGATTCTGAAGCAGTCTATACTGATTCAGCTAAAGCAACTCCTGCACTTACCGAGCAAAATTTGTTGAACACAGCAAATGCGGTCAAGACTTATTACACGACATACACCTATTTTACAACGATCTTTGTTGATGGCGAGACTGAAATTTCGAGCAGGACTGAAGTGTACACGAACTATGTTACTCCAACGGCGCCAGTTGAAGAAATTGAAGCCACGCCAACTGTAGGTTTGGACCAAGATGCTGTGAAGAGCAAAATCATGGCTCTTGATTTAGGATCGGGCAAATACAACAGCACTATCAATAGACAGAAGTCAATTGACAACAATCTTGAAAATGATATTCTTTCAACTGCGGTTTCATCTGCTGACAAATCAAGCAAATCTGCTCTTACAAATGAATCTTCTGAAAATGATTTGCTGGACCTTTCCGAATATGAAACCATTTCTACTATGGTAACAGATGTGAGAAGTTCAACTTCACGTGGTGAAAAGCGTATTCTTGATAGTGACAAACGCAATGTGCTTTTGGATGATCAAATTGTAAGCGAGTCAAATAACGAATCAGAAATCATTCCTTCTCCAACTTTATTATTGCAAACAAGTTACACCACTTTCACCTACTTTACCACAATGTATCAGGGCACAACTTCTAGCAATATTGTGAGTCGTCTTGATACCATTACCAATGTAGTGACTGAAACTTTGACACCAACGCATACATTAAGTGTTGAAGATCTAAGCCTTCCAATAACTTATTTCACAACCTTTACTTATTGGACCACTTTATACAAGGAAGGTACCACTAAAGTGACAAGTCGCGAAGAAACAGTTTCCAATATTGTGACACCAACACCTGGCGAATCAATTCTGGCTACGGCGGTACCCGAAATTCAGGCCACCAGTGTAGTCGCACCCATTGCACTTGAAACCACAAGGATACCATCACTAGAAGCAGTTGTTAGTCCTGTGATTCCACTCGACTCGAGCGAAAAGATTGAAGCTTCGGTGGAACCCACCAAGGTTCTTGGTGGTGAAGATGATAAAACCACTTATTATACAACGTACACTTACTATACCACATCGTATGTTGGGAACTCAACCGTTTTGAACAGTCGGTTGGAAACGGTTACAAATGTTGTGAACAAAACGGTTGAATTAGACAATCAAATTGGACGTGCTATTGGTCAAGGAATTTTGAATACATTAGACGGCGGTAAAGACGCCAAAGATAAAGAAATTAAAGCTACCGGGTTGCTATCCACTATTAAATCGACAGTTGAAAATTCTGGAATTCATACAGTTCTTTCCACTGATGTTTATGGCACTTACATTGATGGGCTTTATGCCAAGGTATTGGAGAGCACCTCAATCATTGTCACTTCACCAATTGAAGACACTGCTTCCACATCGACAAGTGTCAGTTCTTCGAAAGTAGAAGAAAAGTTGAAGCCTACCGGTGTTGTTTCGATCAATCAAGGACAAATTGTTGATGCTGATGGCATTAGTACTTTGTTTTATACAACAAAAGCAGTTGGTACCTACATAGATAACCTATACGCACAAGTTATTGAGAGCACAAGTAGTTTTAAAGTTGACGAAGATAAGAAGGCTGCACAAACTGAACAACCACCCGCACATCGAACAGGCCTGGTACGATTGATTGAAGGTTCGATAGTGCATTCGCATACCACAACTGTCTATCAGAGCAAAGTACTGGGAACCGTCATTGATGGGCGTTATGCCCAAATTATAGAAAGCACTTCCAGTTTTATTGCTGAACCGACAATTTCGCCCACAGCCACACAAAATGTTCAAGTCTCACCAACTGCTTCAATCTCTCCATCGCCGGTTGTAATTGAAGGTTCAATTAGTGATACCGCTGGCCAAGATGACAGTACTGAAAATCCAGATGATTCTGAAAACGAAGATGAAAATTCAACCGAGGACTCAGATGGTCGGGTGAAGTCGCGTCTAACATTCCAATCGAGGAAGAGAACATTTACACCTGTAATTAGACCATTTGCTTCTCGCGCTAAGCCGACTTTTGCCCCCAAGAGGAAGGGTACAAAGGCAAGCAGTGCTACCACAATTACAAGAAGTGATTTCACTCCAACCGTTACTGCTATTCCTGCAACAAAATCTGGCAGTAGGTTCGGCGGTGGTAGAAAGAGCAGTTCATTTGCAAGCATCTTGCCTACTGCTTCAGGTAGTCGAAGGTTTACCAGACCAAGAAGTTCCAGTAGTGCCGCATCTGGCGGAGCTATCTCATCAACATTTGTACCAAACCGTGGACGAAGCTCTGGGAGAGTTCAACCGACTGCCTCAGTGTTCGGTTCAAGCACTAGAAGAACTGGCGGCTTCAGATCATCAGCTATATCATCAGCTCCAATTCGCCCGTCTTCATCATTTAATGCAAACAATCGATTTGCTAGAATCAGACCAACGTCAACTTTCAACACTAACAGAAATGCAAACTCTGTAACATTGCCTTCCACCATCTCCGATGAAGAGAATGATTTGACCACGCAAGTTACTGATAATCCAACAAGCGTTGACGATAATGAGACTACTACAGCTGCATTGGAAGCTACTTCAACGAGAAGAAATGCGAATCCTTTACTGAGATTCAGAAGGCCGCCAATTTCGCGACCTACCACAGCACCGCGAACTACAGCGTCAGTCAAAGCTTCAGGAACAACATCAGGTAGAACAAGTGGTCGCAATGGTCGTGTCACCACAACCCCTCAGCCAAAAACGACAAGAGCATCATCGCGAAATAATGCTATCCAATCAAGATCACGTCCGGCCAATTCTCTTTTCCCACGAAGAGGCCTCTTCACCACAACAACTACAGCGGAGCCAGAAGCTGAAGATGAAGAAGAACAGGAACAAGCCGACGAGAATGACAATGAAGATAACGAAGATACCCAGTTTGAAAGCACTGATACCAACTCCCAAACTGAAAAGGCACCTGCACAAGTTCAACGCAGGTCACGTGCTAACCCCGTCTTGATTAAACCATTCATTCGCAAACAACGTGTTAAGAGACAATCGACTTATTCCAGATTCAGAAGACCAACCGGTCGCACTACACCAGCGCCAGTTGAAGAAGAACCAGAAACGGAACCACCACGCGCTCGTAGTCGGTATACTGGTTACAACAGTAGAAGTAGGACAACAAATCCACCAAGAATAATAACACCATCGAAGCCCAATACAAGGAATCAATTTACTTTGAGAGATACAAGTAACTCGCGTTCGAGTAACTTTCGGAGACCATCGACTGTTAGTTCAAATCTAAGGAAACCCACGGCAAGACCTTCTTCGCGTCTCTCCTCATCCCTCAGATCAAACACTGAGAGAACAACCAGTAATAGCAACAAAGCAAGGAAGAATTCCTCAAGGCGCCGGGGAACCACACGTGGAAAAATAAGTGATATTGATAGCAATTACGTACTTCCGGGTTCTGATGGTACCATCACTGTCACGCATCAGATTCCTACTGAAGTTACCATACCAGTTGTCAATGGTAAGATTACCGAATACAAAAACATCGTCACTGCTAAATTGAGCACAGAAGTTTTGGGCCCTAAACAATATTCTACAACAACAAATCCCTTTGGTAAAGACATCACCGTATTGTTAAGCGAATCGACTGGGTTTGCAGCTAATGGAGCCCAACAACTTACCAAATACACCTTGAATGAAAGTCCAACGACCACAGTCATTTTCACCCCGACTTACATAAGAGGTAGGAAGACGTCATTCAGCCATGTCATACCTAGCACAGTGTATGTGGTGGATCCTATAGTTAACACTCTAACTCCAGCGATTCCGCAAGCACCATTGGCCAATATTTTGCTTTCGCAATTGTTATTGGGCCAACAACAAGCTAATCCGCTGTTGGGTCTGCAACAACCTGGTGTTCAAGGTACTCCAACAACCGAATTCAAAACCCGCACAACTACCTATGTTACCACAGTAACATCCGAGACTTCTACGGTGATACCATTAACATTCCGTGGTAAAGAAATTCTCACTACCATTATTGATAGTAATACCAATGTGGTAACTGCAACGGAATTTATTACTGATACCGTTGTGGTGACTCCTACACCAGTTTTGCCACAAAACCAACAATTGAACAGTTTGCTGGTACCCTTGTTGCTTCAACAACAACAACAGCAGCAACAGATCAATCCGCTGTTCCAGCAACAACAATTATTGCAGAACCCTGCTGGTGTTATCAACACCAATCCGAATGAGGAGTTGTTTAAAAAAGCATTGTTCCAAGAATCTGAACAAACCCGTCAGAACTTGGCCCTCGATGAAGATGTTGATTCGAATGAAGATTACCAAAATGTCGATGATGTTACCGAAGCGCCCAAGAAGCTTTCACGTGCGAATAAGAAGCCTAGGAAACCAGCCGCTCCCGAAACCAGCGTTATCACTCTGTATGTTTCCGGGCGTACACCAGGCGAGTTCAGTACCGTACTCTCCACGGTTGTTGTTGGCGAAGAAAATAAGAAGAAACGTGAAGCCACCTACGTTCCAGTACAGCCATCAAAAATACTTGATGATTTAGTAATTAGTACTTTGGAATACGTTGATACGTATGTTATGCCTGCAATGGGGGATGTGATATTGGATCATTCCGAACCCGCTTACAATACTCCAACAGAAAGCTTGGAGAGTATCTTGGGCGATGTTAGTAAAAAGATCGTCACGGACACGCCTGATGTTCTTGTCAAACCAACAAAACCAGGCAGTCTAGCCTCGAAGAAATACAAACTGAAGTACGAGAAAGCTACCGGGGGTGATAAATCTCACGGTAATTTTTTAGTGTTGTAGACCTTGATGGGTATGCCCCGCTCATGCCAAAGGTCGAGCCGGAAACGTCTGCAATTTTTGTTCAACGGGGCAATAAAAATTGGCGTTTCGAAATTTACAAAAATACATTTATTGAAAATAATGATACAAAATTACCTATGAACAATAATTTAAAAAAATTAACATTTGCAGATGCAAGTCAGGATAATAAAATTAAAAGATTACTTAGTAGACATAAGAGACAGACGAATACTAACGCTAACATATTAATTAGACGTAGATATGTTAAGAAATTAATTAGAATAGAACCTATTTATAATCAAAGCATTGATATCCAAAGTATTAACTATTACAATCCCAACGATTATCTAAAACTGAATTTGGGTAAATACGTCGACAGTAACGACGAATATTTGGGCGCTCCGTCGTCCTCATCAGTAAATATTAAGAAGTCGTTTGATGGCGACAGTAATGAGAATGAATCCACTTTAAAAGAGAGCATTCCAAGGAATTTCCATAGAAAACGCGTTATCAAGAAGAAGCGCAAACCAGCAAGAGTGACTGTAACTCAAGCAAATAATGCGTCTGTAACGAGAAAACGCGTTATTGTTACCATGAAAAGACTTCTTCGACCAACAACGACCCAAGAGGTCTTAACACCGCGACCAACACGAAGGGTCCGAGTGAAGAAGATCAAGCATTTAATCAATTCAATTGCGGAAACATTTGACACTGAACACTCGCAAACAAATTACGAAAGCAAACCCACAAACAACTCGTTAATAGAACACCTTAAACCGATTGAAGAAGTTGACGAACTTGAAGAATCATTAACGGCTGAAGAAGAAGAAGAAGAGGAAGACAGTGACGAAACTTCAAGTGAAAATATTATTGCGTCGACTGAAGATTATTCAGAATCTGAAGTGAATTACGGAATACACGAAGAGAACCTTTCTGAATTTGCCAAAACGGTCGACGAGGATAGGGAAGAGGTCTTAGATTCGTACGACGAAGTCACTCAAAGCCAACCCTTGCCTGACTACGAACCTTTCTTCCCTGAACTGTCCGAATCCTTAGACGCTCCAATCTTGCTACTAAAAACCACCGTACTTTCAACAATTGAAACGTTCACAAAAACGACATTGTCAAGTAAGTTGCGCACGTATACGTTCGTCGTGACGCGGGTGAACGGCGATGAGCAAATCGTCACTTCGACGACCGAAGTTAAACCCCATACGAAGACGCTGACTGTAACAGACACGACGACCAAGTACACGACATTGACGCTCTTGGACCTGGACGCGACTGAAACGCTGTTACCTTTCATACCAATGACTGAACTAAACCCTTCCTCGACGGCATCCCCACAACTTACGTCTTATCCAGGTGAGTCCCACATTGTGTGGACCAAAACTTTTGTATATTATTTATTTAAAATAGTGTAAAACTAGAACTTTCAGAATTTATTAATTTTTAAACAATTTTGTATAAAATCATGTACATTGTGTACATAATTGTAAATAGTATTTTTGTTATTAATTTTATCAATATTAATTGCTGTTATCCTTCGAGTGTTCTCGTGATTTTATCTAATATGTGTTTTAATGAACGAATATGTAGAAGCAAGAGGAATGGAGGAGGCCAGATATAATTTGGCAACAAGGATCATGTCGAATGGGGTGGAAGTCATTGTGGCGGGCGATAAGACGACACTTCCTGGTGAGCCTGATGTGAAGCGTGTGCTGCCAAGTTCCATTTATAAAGCGGTCACGCTTAAACCAAGCACGTTGACCAACAATATGATGATGATAATGCCGCAGGAAGCTTCCAAAGTAATTCGCTAACTTCACTATTCATTCCAGCTAAAACTCTCTACGGGCAATTTTCAGATCGAAAGTTTATCATCGTCGTTGTATCCAAACCAATTCGTAACAAAGACCTGCCTCACCACATTCACTTACCTCACGACATATTTAGAGAACGGTACCACTACCGTGTCTAGTCATGAACAGGTCGTTTCGAACGTCGCTACAGAGGAGAGAAACACTGGTAACACAGGAAAAATCTTGCCGACACCTGCAATGGGAATTACACTAACCCAGGTATGTCTAGCTTTGTAATTCACAGATATTTGAACGGGTAGGTAACGTCGACAATGTTTGTTTTGTTTTGTAGTATCCGAATTTAGCTGTCGGCACGTTTGTAACAACTTACACCTACTTAAATACCATCTTAGATGGTGAGCAGCCCCTCGTGGTTACTTCAAAACGTGTTGTATCCAACACTGTAACAGCTCCCGATGATTACTTGTCATTGTTCCAACCGAACGATAAGGCCTCAGCCGTCAAAGACACAAATACTTATTACAGTACAATTGCACTCGAAAAGACCTTGTACGAAGGCAAAGTTTCAAAAGTAATTCGTACAAATGAAGTGGTAACACAAGTTGTTATTACTGAATCAGTACCACCGAAAGGTACTTCTGTGATGACTTCGTATATCGCGTTAGATTTTGATGAAAATGACGAGAGAACAAATGAGTACTCAACAACGGATGTGGTCAAAACCTACTTCGTCACATATACTTATTACAACACCTTGGTAGATGGCAGTTCAACCGTTGTCAATACTAATGTGTCCACATCACGGGATGTGGTCACGGAAAAATTGTTCCTTCATCCTAAGAAGAAGGGCAAACCTAGTGTGATCAACACCTCACCTATTAGCAAAGAAAATACGAAGAAGAAAAACAAACTCGAATCTGATTTGGCCAACTTAAACATAATTGCGACAAAAACTTATCTAACTACCTTCACGTACTTCACTACAATGTTGCAAGAAGATGGTGATGATACCTCAACAATTATAAGCTCACATTCAAAAGTGGTAGAAAATGTAGTCACAGAAATTATTGAACCTTCTTTGTTGGACAAGAAATATTTGCACTCACTTAAAAAGGAAATCAAAGAAAGTGGTGGTAGTACAGTGACGAAGAATGCGACATTGAGTGACGGGCAGAAAATCGAAATTACGGTTGGTACTAAAGATAAGGACAAAATCAAACCTTCTAAAGTACTCCCAACTATTGAAAAGACTAAAATGCCTGAGGTGAAACCATCAGCACCGATAATCGAAAGTTCTAATCCGAACATAGTGACTGGATCGACGATCATCTTCGTTGATGATTTTGACGATCCGTTCGCACAAGTAACAACCAAACAAAGCACTCCTTCTTTGACTAAAGTAAGCAAGACGCATTCAAAAAACGCGTTGAGCTCTCTGCTGAGTTCAGAAATCGTTAAGAAATCAACATCGATCTCCTTAACTTCGAAACGTAAACCCATTACGAAGAGGAAAACAGCGATCAATGCAACGAAGCCCACTCACATATCAAGCAGCACTTCAAAAATCGTGGAAGACAAAGAAAAGGAAAAGAAGCCTGCAAAGGTAGCTAAACCTGCACCTGCTTCACCGGTTTCGAACCTTCTAGGATCAATTAATATTCAAGCACTTCGACCTGTCCTCAATGCGATGGCAGGTTTGATTCAGAACAACTTGAAGAGCAAACAGAATGATTCTAATTTGAAACCAATTCCTGCCGAACCTGAAATTTCCAACGAAGTGCAAAACAGATCGCCTATTTATATCCCTGTAGGAGGTCTTGCCGATATCGAAACAGCAGAGAGCCAAAACATCCCAGCGTTAAATCACTGGGAAGAAGAGAAGAAGGATGTGATCAACAAACCAACGCATGAAAGTCCTCTATTGAATGGAGGTATACCGATTAGTCCCGGCGAAGTCATCACAGCAAATTCAGATGTTATAGTTGGAAAGCCTGGTAGAGTGGGGCCTAGAATTCCCGCAATACCTCTCAACCACCCTGACTTAGCCACAGCCTTACCACAAGACATTGAAGGTATGAAACCGCCACCAGCACCGCAAAGGAATTGGCCGAAGAGACAAAGCGATCAGCAAATTGCTGCCGCCAATCATCCTATTATCCATGTACCAAACAAAGATGACTATGTGGGTCCACCACCACCACCAGTGCAGAAGATTCCTGTCAGGCCTCAGAATGCGGTCCGTCTGAATAAGCATGAAGCCGGGCGGGAACAAATTACGATACCTATCAATGAACAGTTCTTCTTGAACACAAACCCAGCACAACAAAAATTAGAAATCCACGTCCAGGATGACGGTAACAGATATACAGAAGACGGACTGATTGTTGCATCGCCAATTGGTAGCATTGCTAACTTTGCGCTTCTGTCCTCGCATCGTATCAATGAACAAGGTGTTTTGCCGGAAGTTATTGAGCGTTCAACTGGACAACCGCTTCTTGTCAACATTCAACCGTCGCAAGTTGCTTTCGTCAATATTCCACACAACAGAACAACTGCGTTGATTTATGGTGGATCAACTGAACCACATATCAATGGACAATATTTTGATGACCCTTCGCCGTATCCCGAGCCTGAATTTTCGGCAATCGAAAGTTTCAGTAACGGAATTCCGAAATTCGCATCTGTTTACAACGGACAACCAAACCATAAAGAAGTGGGCGGTGTTATTAAAGTGGGCACTCAAGCAATTAACATAAAACCACATTCAATTCCTTTGGACTTTGGCCAAGTTGACATCAGGCCATCGAAACCCAACTTAGACTATGTTAATGGTGTTCATGTTGATTCGCATGTTAATCATCACGATATCAATGTGAATGTTCCGCCTATTTCGTTTGGTATGGTGCAACAAGGAAATGAATTCAATGCGCATATTATTAAACACGAAGGGTTAAATATTCCTGACAGAAGACCATCATTGCAACATGAAGGAATCAAGCAAGAAGGAAGCAATTTTGTGGGATCGCAACCTATCCCCAGACCAGATCAACATAATAAACATATTGGAGATTTTGGGTCACGGCCATTACAACCGCCGCATAGACAACAGGAATATTTCCAAAAACCACTTGAGAACTCCCATCAGAGACCCATCGAACATATTCATAGGCCTATTGAACACCAACAAAGGCCTATCGAGCATATTGCTAGACCTAATGAACACTTCAAAAGACCAGAATCTCATATAAATGTTGAACATCAGGTGAGACCCATTGAACATCATCAACGGCCGAATTACCCAAGACCTGTTGAAGTACCTAGGTATCCAACACATCAACATAATGAACATGTGATTCATCAACAGCAACATAGACCAGTTGAACCACAACATGCGCACAATCAATATTTGAATCCACAGTCGAATATTGATTATCATCGCCAAAACCGTCCGAAATATCCTCAGCGTCCAATTCAACAGATCCATAGACCTAAACCAAATGGACCTGTCTTGGGTACCGGTGGATTGTCAGATTACATGACACCACCTCGGTTAAATCCTCCACAAGAAAACTTCTTCAAAGATCAAAACAAACTACATGCACATATTAATCAAATTGAAGGTGACAACAATAATGAAGACTATGTCAGCGATGCTGGAGAAGTTATTCAGGAATCAAACAGCCGTCCTTTAACACCTGGCCAGGTACCAATTGAAATTCTCAAAGAAAATGTGTCAACAACAACAGAACAATCAATACCCAATAATAGTTACAACCACATACCTTATGAAAATGAGATATTAGCTTACAAACCACACATTAAGCAACCTAGACCGTTCGATAATCCTGTTGTAAGACCTGAAAATCATCAGACTAACCAGATTAACCACCAGGAATCGAATGTGATTGTACAATCAGGTAGTCCAAATATTTATGCAAATGTGTTTGGTAATGAGCATCGTCACCCTCCACCTCAACATAACACTCGGCCACCTCGTCCATCGAATGAACATAAAGGACCAGTTTATATTTCCACAACAACGGAACGAAATGAATTCTTAAACAGAATAACTCAAAGATTTACGTTAAGACCACGAGTCACATCATTACCAATTGATCATCAAAGAGCTACACCGCATCAACAGCAAGTGCCACAACTACCAAGTTCTCAAACTGAAGAACCTTATAAGAACGGCAATTTAAATAAGCAACAAAATGGTGTCTTTACGTTCAATTCGAAAGATATTCCGAATAGACGCAGAACTACCACTTCTTCTACTACAACCACTACTAGCACAACAACAAGTACTACAACAAAGAGACCGAGTGCAAATCATGATGGTTTACAACTGAATATTGGCGAGATACAAAAGATAAACTCGGATTTCTCGCTGTTGACACATCATCAAGGCAACTATCCTCATGGAATTGCGAATATAACACGAGTTAACAAACCCCTGGATATTGAAATCATGAAGCCACCTCCAGAGGAAGCGATTGTCGGTCTTGAAGCACCTGCTCGAGTGCCAGACATTGAATTAAACCCTCCGAAGGTTCCAGTTATTAGAATACCACCAACTTTACCTTCGTCTAAGACAACAAAACAGCAACCGCCATTGCAGGTAAACAACGAGATTGTTATGGGTATGAATCCACCTCCACCAGTTTTGCCAGCACCTTCGTTGCCACCACTGGGTCAAATACCTCAACCACCGCAAGAAGTTTACCCGCCAGCTCCGTCAGCGGCAACAATAAAATACCAGAATGTAACATACAAACCTACATTCTCAATGGAAATTGATATTCCTAAGGTATCCACAGTTCGGAGCACAACAAAACCGACCACGTACATTTTTGAGTTGCCCCCAACGACACAATCGCCAAGACCCAGAAGACCCATTACAAGGCGTCCTGGACATAGGCGTACTACAACTACAACAATTGGTGCTCCATCCGGGGAAACTACTCATACTTATCACAATCGCAATATTGCGAGGCATACAACTCCTGGGACAAACTACGAGACAACTACAAGTGGTACCATAAGTCAACCGGGTATCATTTACAACAACTATGGTGTCAATAGACACAATTACTTCGATAGTCATCGGCGTAGACCTTCTACCAGTGGTACTACTGAAACGAATAATCCACCTACTACGAGAACTACCTCAGAATATTTCGAAATTAGACGTAAAACTGATGGTACTTCAACCATATCAACAGCAAATAACCCAAGTCACTATGAGACAACTACGGAAAATCAATCGAATGACTTAGAATCACAGGAAACAGGCATTCCCATGGACTCAGATATACAAGATCACACGCCACCCTTGCCCACTGGAACTGTTGAAACGGTCGATTTGGAATTCACCAGACATCCATCAACATCACTAGCTCCGCATCAAACGCATCACGCTGGCAATGAAGTGAAAATCATTGATCCAACATCGACATCAACTCATAGACGGCGTATTGTTACGTCAATCTTCAAACGTCCTCTCAATCGCAACTCATCGGCGATCATTCTACCAACGCGTTATGTGACACATACGAAAACTGCGACTGTCACTATCACAAAGACAACAATTATCAATTCGCAGGATGGCCCCCCTTCAACTATGACTATCCTTGTAACAAAGACTGAAAAGTTGACGATTGTGGACACAGTTACGGAAGTACACACTTTGGTAAAACCCACAACGATTGCTGAAACGGTGACACTCAGTCCTACTTCAATTCTACACTCACCAGGACTTTCCGATCTGGCTAATTCAGACCAGGATAATGCAAATTATAATGACGAACACCCGATTCGTCCAACTTTGGTGCACTCCTCAGAGATCGAACCAACGGTTGTGGTTGACGGGACCAATGTTGATGATGATGAGGATGAGTTGGAGGACTTTATTATTAATGATCCTGAAGATGATTTGCACGTGCAAACGCAGGATAAAAACACCGAGGAACACCACCACGAACAGGATGGTGATACATTCTTTGTTGTCATGAACGACAAGAATCAAGGCAGTGTTATTAAAATACCCAAACAACCACCAACGAATGTTAAGGAAGATAACAATCGGGAGACGCAGCAACGTGATGAGATGATTAATACGAATGAAGTAAATCGGGTATTTTTGGGTGGGATACTGATCCAGCCACCGCCAAGTCTTGAAATTTTGCCTGATAAATGTGCACCAGAGTGTAAACCGTCAAGGAATGAATTGTGTCAACGGGTTGATGGTCTCATGAGGTGCTTATGCAGGCCTGGATTTGCTAGGATGTTCCCAGATCGTCCTTGCAAACGTAAGTTCACCTCATAAGTACTAATTACGCGTTCGAGTTTTCAACCACATTTTCTTATACAAATGCCTGTAAAAGACTTTTCTGACTGTACTTTTTTCAATGGTGCGTAAAAACTAATTATCCGCGCGCTTTATAAGTTTTGAAAGTAATGAAAGTCTTTTACATTGTAGGAAAAATAGTGATCCATTGAAATGTATGAATTTTCTGGTTTTGTTTAATTAACTCATTGAGAAAACCACTCGACCAGAAAGGTCATACTTTACGCACTCAAATCGATAATAACTATTTTTCTCTAAAAAAGACTTTTTTTTGTTTAATTCAGCAACTTACACCTATACAATGAAAATCGGTTTAGAACGTCATGGTAATAACCTACTTAGCTACAATGAATCTTTAGCAAATGAAACAACGCCAATTTTCACAAAACTTGCAAGAATAACGCATGAAGGTTTAGATCGAATGTTGATGCAATCAGATCTGCGCGATATTTATCACGGCGTAGCAATTCAAACCTTCGAACCAATCGAGGAAGCAACTGAAGGCGTTTACAACACCTTCAATTTGCAATTGTCTGATAACACCGACGAATCTCGCTTGCAAGAAGTGTTCAAAAAGTATTTGCGTAACAACAATTACAGTCTTGGTGGCACAGACTTATTCGCAGCACGTGGGGTTTTAGAACGTTTAGGTGCGGGTGATTTCAATGAGTGTTCCGATGGTCAATACCACGACTGCTCCGAATTCGCGCAATGTTTCAACTTGCGCGGCACCTACACTTGCAGTTGCCGGGAAGGCTACGCCGATCTTTCCGAGAACATTTTGTACCCGGGACGCATTTGCTCCGCCGAACTAGTCGGGTGCGAAAAATGCCACTACCACGGAACGTGCTATACCCGCAGCGACGAAAGAATACTCTGCGAATGTTTCCAATGGTATGCGGGGGAAAACTGCCAGATCAACCTGAAAGTACTCCTGATTGCCTTGGTCACTTTGGGTGCCATTATGTTCACGTTGCTTTTGATCTGCATTATTGTGACTTGCGCTCGACGGAAACCGAAGCATGCTGTGCCCGGTAGTGGCATTGCTTTCTTGCCGCAACCAAGACGCGGGACGATCGACAGACGGGCAATGATTCAAGATACAAGCTCGGAATCGGGCTCCGATACGTTGCCGTACGTGGTCAAGAAGACAAATAAGAAAATACAGAAGGGAAACGTGTCGGGGAGAAAGAGCGAGCATGAACCGACTATTGTTTATTCGGATCAGAAAGATCGTTCGTTAACTGTTATGATCCCAAGGGCCAAATATCACCCAGCACCGAATCCGAATCCGCAATATGGCGGCTCGAGTAATAATTTGACCACGTTTGATAAGCGTAAGAACTCGGCAGCTAGCAGTAACGAAGCAAAATTGTTGAGTTATTTGGATGCCGGCCCATCGCCAAGTAAAGTCGTCGATCAGCGGAAAATTAGTAAGAACAGCGATTTGTGCTATAGGGATGGACCGAGCTCACGAAAAACGTCGGGTGCGCTTGTTTCGGCTGGTTTTGAAGTATCAGCGACAGTTGGCGTCAATAATATGGGCACATTGGGCACGATTGCTACCACTTGCGGGACTGAAGCAGATCGCAGCGAAAACGCCACACTTATTCAAAAGATCAGCGCTGATTTACGCTCGAGTACTGGTACACATTCCCAATTCAATACCATGGGCAAATCAATTGCTGATACTGCCGACACTGACGAAGATATTGTTGAAAACTGGTTGGATATAACACCACGCATTCAGTGAGAACCACTTGGCATATTTTTCATGCTCACGGTAAAAATAACTTGTCTAATTGCAGAACTATTTCCGAATCGCGTTCATACGACGAAACAACAATTCAAGTACCAATGAAATCATTCAAACACGATTATGATACGAAATCATCACAACACAATAATGACGTAAGTTTGCATGAGTTTGAATTTCGGGGTTTTATTTGTGTTTAATGAGAATTTTCCAAAATTGCAGGAAGCCAACACAATGGCTGAACGGGACTTAGGATCCACATTTTTGCTTCCCCACTCGCATCTGTACAAACCTGACAGGGTAAATGCTTGCTCGCATTAAGCGTTTGTTCTTTTTCTGTAACGTGTTTTCTGTGAAATTGCAGGGAAGTGACATATCTGGTTTCGAGTCCTTGTAGCGACCATTTCACTGACGAATGATCGTAAATTAATGTGCCTTAATTATTGATTTAACTAATTGTATGTGTTGTGTACTTAAACTAAGTACTCCCAGAATTGGCCATAGATATACGCCAAGTGCAATTAGACTGTTCAAAAGAAGTAAGTGAAATACTTCTAAAAATGAAGTTTAATTGTGCTTGCCTTAAATAATAAAATAAAGAAATGTTTTTTTGTAAATATTTAATATATGACATTGTTTTATCTTAATTTATAAATAATCTAAACGTTTAAGGTAATATATTCTGGTCTTTATTATGATTTTTCTACGTTTTGTTGTTCAATTTAAACGAAGAAACTCAAGTTTTTTGAGATGCAATGAAATGTTTTTTCTTTAAGTTACTCTAATTGTATTTATTATAGTATGGAAATAACAAAATACAAAATATGATTTTATTTTACACATTCTATTTTATTCATTGTTCCTTTTATTTGTATCCTTTCCAGGACATAGTGTTGCGTAACGCTGACGATGTGTAGCACTGTGACTACTCGAGTGGAGAAAATACAATTTGACGACCGCGCATCGTCAAAATATTGAAATAAATCATTATCGAAGATTGATATTGGGAATGTTACTGAACCACAACAACGGAATAATTAAATTACTAATAAATATTCACAAAAATGGTTTTTGTTTGCACAAATTAAATGAAATTACACAACTGCATTCGTTTGATTTAATATGATTTATTGATTACATTTCGTGGACATAATTCTTGTTTTGATTAGAAAATTAAATAATATATGTGGGTATAAGTGATAAGCAGAGAATAAATAAAAAGAGTAACATGGTGGTTTATCTATAAACCTTCGGGCCTGCGGCTTAAATAACTGAAACAAAAAACAAAAAACAGTTTGTAACCAATTATTGGCAAGAAAACTGTCAAATTTTTGGGGCCCAACAAAAAAAAATACAAACATTGTGCCTCTTGACAGTCTCGAATTACCTCCTGATGCCTATAAGACGAGCTGTAAAGAAAAAATAAAAAGAATCATTGAAAGTCGTTAGCGACCAATTTCATTGTAAATTATGTACATCAATTATGATTATGGCCAACAAAACGGTCAAATTTTTGGGGTCCGGCGTTAAAAAAAACTTACGCGACTCTTGACAGTCTCGAATTTCCACCTGAAGCTGAATTTAATTATCTGTAAAAACTCAAACACAAAATTGTTAGGGTCACGCAAATTGCACAAAATTCTACTAACCTTGGGTGCGTAATAAATAGATAATATACTAATATAGTACCAATTAGAATAATATATAATATTATTATAAATCACATATTCTCATTATACTATTACCAATCAATGCTACAAATAAAGGCGATTTTATGCTCAAAAAATTAACACGTAACAATTAATGTAAGACATTTAAAAAAATTATTTACATTGTTGGCCAATTATTAATTATGTCACATCTTTAATGTGTGCATAAACGGTTATGTGAAGTTTATATCTTCCAACTTTAAATTAAAGTCTTACATTAATTGTTACGTGTTAATTTTTTGAGCATAAAAGCGCCTTAAATTCCTTTTATATTTAAGAATTATAAAAAAAATTGTGTCGATTTTTGGTAGATATAATTTGTTTGACGTTAAATTTACAAAATTTTCAACGGCAACTAATAAAAAACACATGTTTTATACATTCATATTTAAGTTTAAAATTGGGTTAGTTCTCACTGTGGTTCTCACCCTACGTAAAATATATTTATAAACTTTCTGATGCAGAATTTGATTCTAAAGAACAGAACTTTTGTCATAAACACTTTTTGGCATAGTTTCTTAAATATTTGAAAATACTTGTGATAATACTTGTGATGCCATTGCAAACACATTTTTTGTATTGAGGACTTTTCTGTATGCCCATAGTGTGCTTGTTATGGCGATTTTTGTTTTTTTTGTGGTTTTCGCGAATTTTTCGAATCTCTTATTAGTTAGGGCAGAAGTGTCTTCAGGGAACTTGAAGGCAATTAATTTTTGAGTCTTTTTTGTGTTTAGGACTTTTCTGTATCTCCCATAGTTTGTTTGTTATGGCGATTTTTGCCCTAACTAATAAGAGATTCGAAATATTCGCGAAAAACCACAAAAAAAAGACAAAAATCGCCATAACAAACAAACTATGGGAGATACAGAAAAGTCCTAAACACAAAAAAGACTCAAAAATTAATTG